>JAKUBM010000073.1:0-48581 GCA_030566895.1 Phaffomyces coquimbonensis
AAATGAAGGATTGAGTGAAATGGCATAGTTGCAATAGACTTTTGCAGTGAGCTTAATTCCTTTAAAGTATCATTCAACCAACTGTGAATTGAAACAAGAATATCATAATTACTTATCTGATAACTATTGATAGCAATTAGCAAACTACCCAATACAACAATGAATGTTATGGTTGAAACATTTTTTTCTTTGAATTTGTCCAAATATTCTTGACTTAATGTTGTTGAGTTTTCATCTAAAATGTAATAAACCATCAATCTTGAAGAAGTTTTATTTGATTTTGCTTTTTGATGGTGGTCCTTGAATGCTGGTTCAAGTACATGAAATAGTTCTTCATAGCAAACCCTCGTGTAATTCGTTTCTTATTTAAAAAATCTGCGTCAACCAACTTTTTAATAACTGAAATAAGGTATCTATGAATCTTGATTGTAAGATTTTCGTACGAAGTATGCATTGAATCAGGCGATATTTCATGTGGTAAATCAATAATGGAAGCTAACTTTGTTTCGCCTTTTAATGTGAATTTAGATGGATTCTTTTCAAAAGATTCGTTCTTATAAATTTCATCATAAAAGCTTCTTGTAAAAAAATTAATTGAATCAATTGAATCATATAATAAATCAGTTAAACGACTGGTGTCACACCAAGGACATGGAAATTTTGACTTGATACCAGGACTTAACACCAATTTACTCATAGCAGGAAAATCTGCAGAGTAGTGATCAATTTTGGCCTTGATCGTTACCCACTCATCAGCACCATCACCATATTTAAATTTATAACCAATTGTAGACCAACTTAAAAAATCATCTTTAAGAATTTCCATGTATTCATTTACACCAGCACCATCATTACGATGTGACTTGAATATAACTAAAGGAGCAGTAAAGACCTGTTTGAATCTCAATGATTCTGGTAGGGTATTGCACATTACCATTATTAAAAAATACTTTTTCAAGTCCTCTCACCAGCATATGAATTAAAATCAAATCAAAAAATGATTTAAAAGCAAATAAACCCTTATCTTTGAGAGCTTTCATTATATGAAATTCGATTAAAGTTGGTGTGATTTTAAGTGCTGATTTTTTCCAAAAGATAGACTCATCATTAGTCCAGTAATTTGTTAAAATTTTGAGCTAATCCTTTGTGACTAATTCAGAATCAAGAACTGAATAACTTTTTTGATTTATCTCAAGACATCTATCTAGAACAGGCCCTAAGGTATCGAAGTTTTCAAAATTTAGATGAACTTTTGTTTTTGGATCTGCATATCCTCCTGTGAGTATTGACCTATATATGACTTTTTTATGAGTATTAGCAGGAACAACAAGTGTACCATATTTCTTTCTAAGTTTAGCAATTGTAACTGGCTCTAAAACTTCTTTCAATATGATATTGTAGGTTTCAACTGGTATTTGAAGTTCATTTTGGAAAACTCGAAAAAGGTTTTCCCTCTTTGAATCAGAGTCAATAAGGTCTGTAAATTAAACTGAATTGGCGGCTTGTGTTAGATTATATCTATACTTGTTTCTGATCTTTGGAGTTAACATCATATAGCTCAATCTATCAATTATTAAATGTACTCTGTTGCTCCCTTATTTTTGATCTCCAGATTGACACATTTTTGTCTTTTTTTTTTTTCCACTAAGTCCAAAAAATCCTTAAGTATGGGAAAAACTGGACAAGAAAGTCGAAATTTTACAAATTTGAAGAAAAAGACACAAGATTGGTACCATTGTAAACTTTTGCCAATTTCAAGAATAATGGTGTAAATTTTATCCAAAACAATGTTTTAAAAAGTTATAATATTTCAATTTCAAAAAAGCCATTTTACATCAAAATCCAATTTTTGATTTTTTTTTTTTCTTAAGTATGGGAAATTCGAATTTTCTCTAATTTCTCGATTACTACAAAGAACAAATTTTTTTGATTATTTTTAAAAATGTATATAATTTATATCATTGTAATCTCCTGCCAATTCTCTTTCTATTTATGCTATTTACATCAAAACACCGTTATAATTGAACGTTATACATCAGTTTGAAATCAATGAGTCGGTTTTCTTGTCTGCGAAATTTCGGGCTTAACTATGGGAGAAAAAAAATTAACTATGGGAACGCGTGCACACGGTGTATATATATATATATATATATATATATATAGCTATTTTTAAAAAAGTCATGCTATATATGCATGTTTCACGGAATTGTTTTCCTTTTACCAAAACAGAGAATTTTGAATTTCGATCGAATCTCGATAAGGGTTCACTTTTTATGTTTCTAAATTCAAAGTATAGATGTACCGGCTTAGCTAGTGTTTATGGAGTCCGATATTTCTACTTTATATCAAATTCCAATTGTTTGAGTAGATTCAATCGTAGAATTCTCTGAATTTCAGGGCACATCGACAATTTCCACTGAAGAAAGTTTATACGGAATCATTGATTAATCCGAACAGAATCCTACAAAAATGAAAAAAAATAGATTATGAACTGGATTAGATTGAGAAGTACGGGTCAACACACAGCGATGGTTGAATATGTCTATTACCAAGTTTAGGCGAACCATTTCCGGGCGTCATATCTATATATGTTTTTATGGATTTTGGCTATGTAACATGTTATGTTAAATTATTCGTTGTTCAATTTGAGGTAACTTTAAAAAACGCGTTTAAAAATTCCCTTTCGGGATTGTCATAACCTCAGAAACTAATTTTTTAGTAAATAAAGACTTCTTAAATGATCAACAATCATCAGATGAGAGTGCAAAAGAGTTTGATATTTAATGATTATAACTTAATACTTATAGAGAAAGGCTTTGCGATTTAGGAGAATGTTATAGGTAGAAATATCAAAACAAACAAACAGAAACTTCAAAAGTATTACATACAATCAAAAACTAAAGTCATGACTGTTAACTAGTGGTTGAAAATAAACTTCAATTCTTTGAACCTCTGTGCGAATTGAAAGATCAGTTTTTTATACAGAGACTAATTTTACACTCCATTTTACTAAACCTTCCAATAGTACAACTAGACGTTTACTAGTATAATCTCTCAAACTCTTCAAAAGTTTACTATTATCCGATTCTTATTTACCAATTTATAAACTAGATAGATTAATTTCATTGAAACCAAAACTCAAAGTTGTCAATTTTGGGAATTTCAAGTGTTTGAATTTGACTTTTGTATAATCAAGTATTGTATATATTACAAACGATTCCAATGTCTTACAGTTAGTTTTTTGATGTTAATAATGTCTTGGTTTGAGAAATTATAAGGATAAACATCTTATTCATCTAAGATCCTATCAGTAAGCATCAATATCTCTAAATTAGGCATATCCAAACCATTGATACCAGAAAACCCTCCAAAATCGGTTATCATCAAGGTATCTAAATTTGGTAAATGTAAGTATGTAAGCTGTATTAGCGCTGAATACATATAGTGTGGTTAAATTTGCAGCATACTCTAAAACTTGGTTGGCTTCAAACTTCCTATATTGTTTAATTTACAAAGTCTTAATTTGGTGAAATTGAGGTAGTCCAAATCGACTGAGCAAACACAATTTGGTAAACACAATTTGGTAAACAACTCTTGAATATTTGATTCAAAAATTGTAACTTTTGTATGATCATCAACAGTACTAACTAGACATGTAGTAATTCATTGAATGATTTGGAAACATGAGACAAAAAATCCACGGAATTGAAGTCTAAGTAACCAGCGATCTAGATCACCAATTCAGATGGAAAAACAAGTAAATTCATCTCACTTTCAGTGCCTTTAAGTTTCCTCCTATTTTATGAAAGAAAATGCACATTTCCCCATCTGAATTATCTATAAAGTATTTAAACTACAATAAAACTCATTCATCAAACATCAAATAAATAAATGGTTACATCAATCTCATACCTCTTGAATCACTCAATGATCATCTGTTATTGTGATTAGGAGCATGAGCACTAGAATACGCCAAAATCCATTTTAGATCAGTCAATAAGAATTTACAAGCACTTGTCCATTCATCATCGACTAGTTTTGAAGATAATTTGATAGTTGCACCACCGATCCTATCATTAGATATCTTATAAGGTAGTTCAATAGTTGAATCGAATTCTTGAAGTTTCAATTCAATCTTAGATATGATATCAAGAATAGAAACTAACGAATTATCTAATTTAGAATGATTGAAAAATCTTTCAATTTGATATTCACCAGATGAATAAACTTCATAAGTTGTTAGTGTCGTCTTTTCAGGATTATTTATATCTCTCTCAACTTTCTGAATCTTGGAAGTTGATCCCATTGGTCGTAATCTATAATCTTCGAGTATTATTCCTAATCTAGAACAAACAGTAGCGATTAATAGCACAACTTGACCCAATGCAGCATTGACTTCTTGCCATGGAACTCTTGCTGTGTCTAAAGAGCCAAGTCTTAATCCGTTAATTGTTCCAAATGGACCATCATGAGATATGGTAAATGTATCATTATAAACGTTAGTTTTTCTTAATTTCTCCAATTGTCTTAAATTGAAATCATATTCTGCTTTGATAGTATCTCTTTCTTTGATGAATTCCATTTCTTTTAGCTCTCTTCTGTTTTCTAGTTTGACTAACTCTGATTCTTCTTGTTCAATATCATGTAATTCTTTTTCAACTTTCGATATTTCATTATCTAGATCGTCTTTCTCATTTTCTAATTTTTGTAATTCTTCCAGTAATATCTTTTCTTGTTCTTTTAATTTATTGATCTCTTGAACAGACTCTTCTGTCTTTGATACTAGGGGAGTTTGTCTATTTTCCAATTTTTGTAAGAATTGTAAATAAATATCTCTCTCATGGGATGCTTTCTCATACTGAGATTTCATCCCTGTTAATAACAATTGAGCACAATCTTTGCAAACAGGATAGTCAATATCACTCTTTGACGATAAAATATTGAAAATAGTAGATAATGATTTCATTCTATTAGATAATGCCTTACCATTCAACTCATTCTCATAATCTCCAAAATCATCACCTTCTGAATCAGCTTCTTTAAACTGTGGCAATATCACATATGAGTCTGATCCTGCTTCAGTCCATTTTGAGATTGGTTCTTTGCCTTGATTACTAGCCGTAACACGTTCCAGCAACGCTAAACGATCTTGTGGAATGGCTTTATCGTTAAATATTTCATTGTTATTTGATTCTGGTTTACCATATCCAATTTTACCTGAGGTCAACAAATGAGTTTGAGCTCTGCTTAAATTCAATAATGACTTGTCAATTTCCAAGGGAAGCTTACACTTCTGACAGAAGTGAACAGATGAGTTTGCCATTGAATTGTGTGAATAAATTCAAGTAATTGATTTAGTTATGAGATGATTGAGATAAATTATAAATCCGAAATTTATGTAGGGTGATACAAAAACCACTACACTAGTAATACTATTTACAATCATTTGTATATTGTATATTGGTCTATTTACACTTTCTCGATCCAATATCTGTTTTTAGTTTCATCTCTTGTTTCTTGTCCTTGGAATTTGTGGAAAGATTCACCTTCTTCTCTCAAATGTTTATTGAATTGTGAAACCATTTCATTAAATGGATCTGAACAATCATTAGGAATTTCATAAAGTCTACTAAATATCTTATAGTCAGGTAATTTCTTCGCTTTCATCTTCAATTTCTCCTTTCTTTCAATTCTCATTAATTTACCTTGATGTTCAATTCTTCTTGTTTTAACTTTGATCTCTTTTAGATATCTGGATAAGAAATGTTCAATAGTTTCTCTCACACCTAACACAACACCTTTTGGGGCCCATACTTCGAACAGGTCATCATTCTTTTTAGCACCTGTTGGGGTTATTTGAACATATCCAATATCCTTAATCAAAAGATCAACAGAACCAAAAAATGGAGGAATCACATGTCTGACTAAATCATCCATCGATTCAGGTTTAACATAAATCAATTTCTTCATTGCATCTGGAGGATTTGAGACTATTGATTTGGCTTTTTCTAAATTACTGAATGTCCATGGTTCACCTTCCACGATTGGTTTAATTTGCAAGATAGACTCTTTTGGAGGAATTAAAAAGAATGAACCACCAACAGTGAAACATTTTTCACCTTTTAATGTTAAATATGGGAAATTTCTTAAATCTGAGACTACCACTTTCTTACCTTGTAAAACTTGTTTCAAATGTTCAGGTTGGATATGTTTATAAACACCAGCTTCATCTAAAAATCCAGGAACGTCCGTGACAATTTTATTCAAAACTTCATGATCAATGTTTTCTCTTGTTAAAGCAGGTAAATGAGAGGATCCTGTACTTTTGATGAATTTTGAACCCGGGTTTTTAATTTGTTTAGCAAAATTTACTAACATACCTGATAATCTTGTCTTCCCAGTATTAACGAATCCAACAAGATAATTAATTGTATCTAATTTCTTAAACAAGTCAGCAATACCCCATTTAGTGTATGAACTAATCAAATACATCTTTCTAGGATCACGGCCTGTTAATCTATATGCTAAAGATTTGAAAAAGTCATTATATCTATTAATACCAGATCCATGACCAAATAACAAATCTGCCTTATTCATAACCAATGTAACATTCGGTCTTTTTTCAATATTGACTAAAGATAATGGGAAATCATAAGCTGAAAATACATGTAATATATTTGAACTTTTAGGAATAGTACCCATGACTTCTTTGAAATTCATTGGTTTATGTTCCTCAACTTTGAAAACTGAATGATGAAGTGCATCATGACATCTTAAACATATCAGATCTTCCTCCTCTGCGGTATTGCCAAAATTGTTTCTTTGTAATATATCAGATGTGTCTTCTCTACCTAATAATTTTCTACCTTCTTCATCAAGTTTTGAGAATGCTGAAAAATATTGTTGACTTTTAGTTTGATATGTCTTGACTGGTTTGGCTTTTGGTTTAATATAATACCCTATCTCCTCAGGTTTCTCTTCTTGTAAAGAGATCCCACATGATTTACATTTATTGACTGAATACTGGACATTTGGATCATATTTATCCGTTATTGTTCTTTCTTTAGGTTGTGTATCTCTAAAACTTGATGTGATGGAGATTCTATTTGTTCTGTTTGGAGTTGAGGATTGAAATCTTGAGAGATTGGGTATAAAAAATCTGCGTTTTCGCAATGATGCCTTCAATAAACGACCCTCAGGCGTGAGCTTCAGCATCTTTGAATCCTTTTTGATTGTTTTAGATTTTGGTTGTGGTTGTGTTCTAGCTTTAAATAAATATTTTTCAGTGTGCGAGAACCATCTCATCGCATAAATATTTCAATTCCTTATAAAATTATTCAGAGTTTCTGAAAACGTCAACAGTTCATCAAGTAATCAAGCTTGAAAGCAACCATGCTCTTCAGTAGCTCGTATATTATGGAATCCAAGTCTCATTGGTAAAAGAAACAAACCAGAAGTTTTGATCCTACCGATTTTTCCGGCTCCACCTAGAACCTTAAACGGAACTTAGGCGGAACGGGCTTATTAACCAAAAAACTAGAAAGGAAATGTAGCCTTAAAAGCCACTACTAATCTGCACAATGAGTGGAATCTTTAATCCATATTCAAATTTAATACACTTCTAGATGATGACTGAGACATGTTACCATGAATGCTTATATCTATATATCAGGAAGAAATCCCACTCGATGAGGATGACACAAATATATGTGAAAGGTCAAATATAAGAGCTAGTCTAAAGAGCTTAGGACTGAATTAACCAATTTCAGAGATCTACTTCTCATCTTAAAACTATTTTCGTTTATTCAGGGACTTCAATAGATCAGTTAAACTCACAATCAACAGATTTAGTCCACACTCGAACCACTATATCTCGAGCTCATAGACCTCCAGTCACCAGTGAGGTCACTCTTGTGAAATAAGAAATATAATCTGGTTATGAGTCGATTAATCTTTAAATTTGTAGTTGATAATATCACTAATAACTTCATTATTATAAGTGCCCCATGGCTGTAAATCTTAAATATCACCAACATCACTACAAATTATCAAGTAATATAGTCATTCAATTCACATAATGACACATTTCTCTTCACTTGGATCGATCTTTTCACCTTCGATTTGTTGTAATAATGAAAGAAATATCTTGGAAATGTCATTACTATCACCACTGCTTAATTTAGCACTAACTTCAATGAAAGGAATATTTAGCTCTTTAGCAAGTTTCGCACCTTCTTCCTTTGTGACTTTTCTCTCTAGATCTAGTTTGTTCCCGACTAAAACCATTGGAACATCTTCACTACCAATTGAATCAAGGATTTTATCCCTTATAACAGGTAGTAAATCAAATGAGGATCTACTATTGATAGCATAAACCAAGATATATCCATGTACGATAGTTGAATCATTTAAAATAGTAAATTCATCTTGGCCAGCAGTATCTAGGATTTCAACTTCATAGGTTTGATTTCTAAATTTAATTTGTTTATTGAATTGATTTTGAATTGTTGGGTAATAACTCTCTAGGAAATAATTATCAACGTATTGAACGACTAAAGTTGATTTGCCAACACCACGAGCACCAACAACGGAGATTTTTCTAGTACGGGAGGCCATTGTGGTATATAAGGGAGTGGATTATAGAATGTGTGTTTGTTGTCGACTTGATTCTATTTAAAGCAATGAATTTTGAAAACTGAATATATTTGGATAGTTGAATTTTCAATCTTAGGAAACTTGAGACGTAGATAAGAATCAGATTGATTTCAAAGAAACAAAATGACCAGAGATATCAATTAAGAAAAAGGATTTTATCAGATCTTGTCAAAATAGGAACTGTGTAGATAAATTGGAAGTAAAGACGCGGATGGAAATGACGCTTTCAGTGCTCCGTAACCATTTTAAGCAGATTATAATTATAATTATTGACATAATTGAGGTGATCATGGCCACCACTACTGTTAAGTAATGAACAGCAATTCATGTAAATAAAAAGGTCTATGTTTGTTTTTTTCTGGTGTAATTTGCTTGATTTTGGCTTAGTTTAAAACACATAGAATCGTACCAGAGGAAATATTAGTATTTGGAACTCTTCTTTTCACTTTATAAAGAACAGTAAGCTTGTGATGTTGAATATTATTAAGATAGTACGCTGGAATCAGAAAGTACTCAAACCCGGTGCGAAATAACAGGTTTAGAAGATTATTATTTGGCTGTTTTGATTTTTTGTGTCAATAAGAAATTGTATATATGAATGTACCAGATCACTCGATACGATAAAACAGTCTAGTTTTATCACAAGCAGCAACGAGATTCAGTAAATAGTTTGAGTCAAGTAAAATAAATATACCCAAATTATATCAGCACAACTGTTTCTCACTTGTGGTTTAACTAGACCACAATATTTGGCTAAATTCTCATCAATTACTAAATAAAAATCACCCCACTGACCAACAACTATAAAATACTACAATCAGTTCTTAAAACCTATGTACATTGTCATGAAAAGCATTATTTAAACGATTTTTATAAAGTGGTTGAATGATTTGAAACTGTGATTGGTGATTGGATGGTGGTGATAATGTCTAAAACCATATTTCTGCTTTCTTTAGTAATTTAGTGACAGTCTCCGTTGGTTGGGCACCAACAGATAACCAGTATTTGGCTCTTTCGAAATCTAGTTCGACGTGTTTTGATGGTTTTTTATCAGTTTCCCATGGTTTTAGAGGTGGAGCGACTGGATTATAAGTCCCCAGCACTTCGATTGGTTTTTGATCTCTTCCTAAGAATTTTTTAGTGACGACAATGTTGTAGACTGGCTGATGTTTTCTCCCGAATCTGGCGAGTCTGATTCTGACAATTCCCTTCATTTCTGGTGGACTTTGTGTTTGTTTTAAGCTGAAATTTCGATTTATTTTGAATTCGTTTCGTTGAAGTTTTTTTTGATCAAAATCTTTTCGGTTCGGCCACTCTTAAGGCGATGAGCTTTTAAAAAAATTTTATTCTTATTTTAAAGAAGTAAAACTCCACCAATTGATTCCATAAATTATTCGTCCTCTTTAATCATGTCCTCCATCGAATACGACAAGGAAGTCGATCTATTGGACTTCGAATTCAAGCTGGACAAAATAAGATCTCACATCTCCTCGAAGTTGGACAACCAAAAACATTTGGCTTTAGTGTTAAGTGCAGTTGAAGAAAATTTAAATGGTCAAGATAATGGGAAATCTCCAGTTGCTTATCTTGTATCATTCTTAGCTCTACTAGATCAATCTATCGATAATCAATCAGATGAAATTTTGGACTTGACATTAGCTACTTCTTCAGCCTATATGCTGGATTTGATTTTACCATACGTACCAAAACCTTTATTAAAATCTAAATTCCCAGAAATGTTAGCTAAATTAGCTCAAATTATAACTAATTCCAACTCTGGTGCTCCAATGATCAGATCTGCAATCGGTTCTCTAGAAACTTTGTTAATTGCCCAAGATTTAGCCTCTTGGAATAATACCACTTTATCAATTAATCCAAAAAGAGGTTTTGGTGGGTTATTAGAATTCTCATTAGATCCAAGGCCAAAAGTTAGAAAGAGAGCTCAAGAAGCTATTCATGCCATTTTATCTAATCCACCTCCAGGTCCATTATCTGACCATGTTATCAGTCCAGTTGCAGCAGATTTCGCAGTTAAAGCAATGGTTGAACTATTAGGTTCCAAATCAAATTCAAAATTGAATAAAGAATTATCAGCTAAATTAATCCATGTTTTACAATTAATAAGTTCAATAACTTCTGCTAATACTTGGCCAAGTGGTAAGATAGAACAATTATGTGATATCTTATTAGAAATTTCTAAAACTAATGATCAATATCTAGTTTCTTCAGCTTTCAGTGCCTTTGAAGGTTTATTCAATTCAATGACCGATGAAATTGATAATGATAGATTTGCTAGAATCTTAAACATCATCTTTGATCTAAAACCATCAGTTAATGATTCTAATTTAGCTGCTGCTTGGATTGCTGTTGTTGCTAAGGGTCTTTCATCATATGCTAAAATTGAACCATTACAATCAGTTCAAAGAATTCCTGAAGTTTTGAGAATTTTGCAACCTTTTTTCGCTTCTGAATCTTCGGACATTTATATCAGTGCTTCACAATGTGTTATTTCAATCTTTTCAGAGACTTTCCCTGAAGATTTCTTATTAAACCCAACTAAGGAGAACGGTATCACTGGTGAAATATATGAAGAAGTTGATGATGTTATTACTGATATTTCAAATATCTTAAAGGATTTATTAAACGTTAAATATAGACAAGCAACTAAAGAAATCCTGGAAGTTATATCAGTTGGTGTCACTAAATTCAGAACTAGATCAAATCCTGAATTCTTGCAGTTATTAGAAATTGTTGGTCAGTGGAGAACTAATGAGGAATTTGAATTTAAAGCCGAAGCTGAAGAAGTCATTGCAAGTGCTATATCTGAACTAGGCCCAGAAATTGTCTTGAGAACTTTACCATTAAATCTACTAGATTCTAAAAAAGAAGGTAGAGCTTGGTTATTACCATTGTTAAGGGATAACATTAGATTTGCAAGATTAGGTTTCTTTATTGAAGCTTTCATTCCATTGATTGAACAATTCAATGAAAAAATCAAACCATTGAAAAATGACTCCGTTCATTTCAAAATCTTTGAAACTGTTATTGATCAATGTTGGACTTTATTACCACACTTTGCAGATTTACCATCAGATTTACAGAAATCATTCACTGATGAATTTGCTCAACAATTATCTCAATCATTATATTCCAAACCTGAATTAAGAGTCACTATTTGTCATGCTTTAAGACTATTAGTTGAAAGTAATGTTGCTTACTCTTCAGGTGCTTTAAGTGATGATAAATTGTTATCACAAGAATTTGATATCGAAATTTCTAAATCAAATGTTGAATATTTATCAAGTAAATCATCTAATATTTTAGCTGTTCTATTCAACATTTATTCTCAATCTAATCCAGATTCAAGAGATTATATTTTAGAAACAATTGATGCTTATTTGAGTATATCATCTTCAGAAGATTTAGAAAAGACTTTCAATCAGGTTTCTATTTTATTGAAAAATGCCTTTGATCAAGAAGCTAAACAGCAGGAAATTGATAAGAAAAACAATAACAATAAACCTGTTAAAAATAAATTAAGTGTCACAATGATGGATTTAGTCGTTGGAATGGCGAAATATGTTCCACCATCTTCATATAATGCATTATTCACAATCTTCACTCAAACTGTTAAATCAAGTGATTTATTATTACAAAAGAGATCATATAGAATTATTACTAAACTAAGTGAAACCGAAACTGGTAATCAAGCACTAAGTTCATTTGCCTCTGAAATTGAAAACGTTTTAATTGAATCAACTGAATCAGCTCATGTTAGTGCCAAAGCCTCAAGACTAGCTGCTATCAAAACCGTTCTAGATATCTTACCTAAAGACCATTTACATTTTATTCCAACTATTTTATCTGAAGTTATCTTATCAACTAAAGACAACAATGAAAAATCAAGAAGTTTATCATATTCAATTTTGCTTCAAATGGCAAACATAATGTCTGAAGGTGGTGTTATTCAAAACTCTAAAATTAGAGGATTTGATGAATCTGCTCCAGATTCAGAAGCTTCATTGAATGAATTCTTAACCATCACAACTGCTGGTTTAGCCGGTGGTTCTCAACATATGATCAGTGCCACCATTACTGCTATTTCATGTATCGTTTACGAATTCAAAGAAGTCATTGAAACTGAATTCTTAACTGAATTAACTTCAACTGTTGAATTATTCTTGACTTCAAATTCAAGAGAAATCGTTAGATCTACCATTGGGTTCGTTAAAATCGCTTGTGTCAGTTTACCAGATAATATTGTCTTACCATCTTTAGATACTCTATTAGAAAATTTATTACGTTGGTCTAGAGAACATACCGGTAATTTCAGAGTTAAGGTTAAACATATCATTGAAAGATTAGTTAGAAGATTCGGTTATGAAGTTATTGAATCTAAATTCCCAGAAGGTGATAAGAAATTATTAAGTAACATGAGAAAATCAAAAGCTAGAGCTAAAAGAAGAGCAGCTGAAGATGGTGAAGAACGTGATAACACTTATAAGAGTAAAGGTAATTCTTATGAAGATGTTTTGAATGATTCTGATGACTCAGGTGATGATGAAGAAGAAGAAACTCAAGGTAGAAACAACCGTAAAGGCGGTAATAAGAAACCAAATCAATATATTATGGAATCTGGTAATGAACCTTTAGATTTATTAGATAGACAAGCAATGACACATATTTCATCATCAAAACCAAATTCCAAATCAACTAAAAGAAAAATCAATGCTGATCATTTCCAAACTGATGCTGACGGTAAATTAGTTTTCAGTACTAAGGGCGATGAAGAAGACCCACTAAAATCAATCACTTCAGGTATTAATGCTTATGTTGAAGCTATTAAATCTGGTCCAGTTAAGGGTGTTAATAATAAATTCAAATTCAAAAGAGGTGCTAAAGCTGAAGGTGATGAAGATAATGATGAAGGTGATGATCTTGCAACTCTAAAGAAACCAAGATTTCAACAGTCCAATAAGAATAATAATAGAAACAGAGTTGGTAAACCAGGAAAGAAACCATTCAATAATCCTCGTAAGAAGTTTTAAACATCTACAAGTGTGTGGTTTTTGTGTATATTAGTTTTAAGATATAGTTATAGTACATTGTGCTCATATAAGTTTGTAGAGAGATATCAGTAACAAATAAAGTACCAATCTAAGCTCTTACTTATCATGAAGTCGGAATTCAAACTCCGCTCACCTCGGAACTCTTGGATTTTTTCACCTGAAAAAAAAAGCTTGAAGATCTTCGATGATTTGAGCAAAATATTTCAATTATTGTCGATTTGGACTTCTTTAAATTAAACCTTGAGGCGTGTTTGTTACTGATGGCCAGTCTGACGAGAACCAGTGCACTTAGAAGCATAACCAAAAGAAACATCACCGTTTCGGCTCATCAAGATTTAGTGCAAGATTTATTATCAAATAAAGCTACAGCTCAAACTTCCAAAACTGAAAGTCCACAATATGTCCCAACTATACAAGAAATAAGAACCAAATATAATGCCCCATATGTACCACTGTATGCCTCAGCTAATGAGCTGAAAACAGAAGTCACAGTGAACCAAAGTCATGAAAGTAAAGTGATTAGAAGTTGGTTAATCAATAATGAACTAGAAAACATATGGGAAATAGTTGAAAGTTTAACGTCAAATAAAGAAGCCTTTAAACTTACTCAATATTTATCAAGATCAGAAATCAGTGTTATGTTAAAGAAGTTATCTGAATATCAAATAAACAAAATAGCTAAACCATCAGTATTCATCGCCAAAAAGATTGAATATCAACAACTTAAATCAGATATCAAAATAAATACATTGAACTACAAACAAATAGTTCAAACAATGACTTCAGTTTCACAAGTCCCAGGATTTGAATTAAAGCAAACAGAAGTCGATATGATTTTGAATCTATTGATAAGGAACAGAGATTTTCATAAAGCTTCATACTGGATAAAAGCCGTTGAAGAGCATTTGAACAATCAAGTCGTTAGTGAAAGTTTTCCAAAATTCTCAAACTTCAAACCAAGTTTAAATTACCAAAATTATAAATTTCAAGTGTTGGGACAAACTTCACCATTAAAATGGTCACTTTCAAATAATGCAAAGCTAAATTTAAAAATCGAAGAAACTTGGGGAAATCTACTTCAAAAGTTCCCATACAAAGATTATAGCATCAATCTAGATACTCATCTTGAATTGATGTCTGGATTTTCTGAAAATGGTAATTTGGGTCAAGTTAAAGAATATATCAAAGAAATATGGGGTATTTCAGAAGATAAAAGTGAGCCAACCCATTTAGTTGATAGAAAATCATCAATATATCCAAACCAAGCGTTACTGCAAAGAATAATAACAATTTTTGCATATCATAATAAAATCAATGATGTTCTAAGTTATTTGGATTCATTTGACAAATACTACAAATTAGATTTAACAAGGCCGATAATTTGGAACACATTAATCAAACAAATCAAAGTACGTGGGGCTGAAAATGAACAAATTGTCGAATCGTTCAGAAATATTTGGAAATTAATGATTTTCAAGAATGTTAAATTGAATTCAATTTCATATAAACTGAGATTGAACATTCTCAATAATTCCGAGTATGAAATTGAATTAATTCATGATATACCAAAAATATGGAAACAGATCCAAATTCAAAGTGACTCAACACATTCTAAATGGTTACAAGTCCTTCTTTCCAATTATTTGGAATCTTCAATCAGAGCAATTTACAAAAATGAAATTGATTCGGATGAAGCTGTATCAGCACTATTAAACAATTATACATTTAACTCCAAACAATTGAAAGCTTTGAGTAATAAAGCCAAAGTTCTAAAGACGAAAGTCATTGCTGATAATGACATGTTTGAAAAACTACAACAACAATATGATCAAGAAGATGAAGAAGATGCATTATGGTGATTTATCACTAGGAATAGTTAAAAACATATATAAAAAGTACTTTACAATTAATTTGCATGTAGCTGTAAAAGTTAATTTCTGGTTGATAGCTGCCTTGAAGACTTATCTGGAAGCTTTTTGAAAATGCGAGCTTAATCTTTGTTAGAGTTGAGTATTTTTAAACTTAGTCCTGTTTGATAAACTACGATAAAAATGTCAAAATGTATGTATTATTATAGTTAATTCTAAGCATATATCTATTAGTTGTATAAGTGACATAACCGAAAGAAAATTAGATTGATAATAAAGGATTGAATCAGACTGTACAATTTGACTTATTTTAGAAACTTCAAAAACAATTGAAAGTGGATGCACCAGATATCGAACTCATAAATCAGCCTCCAATCTTAATACCTCAAGCACCAATAAATGGTTGATTTCTTTGTTTAGTTTAGTTATCTCTTTCAATATTGATGTGTACTTCTTGATAGTAATTATTAATTCTTCAGTAACTAGAGTTTTCTCTTCAAGTAATAACATTTGGCTTGAATTAAACTCAATATTCCCTTCGTTAGAAACTGGTTTTGTTACCATTCTTCTAATGAATAAATCTGATAAGACTGTATGTTTAGCTTTCATTACATCATAATGTTTTTGTAAACCTCTATACTCTGATTTTCTCAGATTAAGTTGACTGCGAATGCTAGATGAAGTGAGCTCTTAAAAGTAATTTTGAATGGCTATCAAAGTCTGCTCGATCAAAGTCTCTGGCTTCTGTAATTTTTGAATCATTTGAACTTCAGGCTGTTTAGTTATTATATTCATGGATAAGTTAAGTTTTTTCAAAAGAATGCAGTGTTAGCTACTTTCTTTTTGTGTCACTTGAAACGATCAAAGAAAAAACAACAACAAACATAATAATTATCTGATATCATAGCGATAATCACGGTATTATAAGCTTAGAGTAGATGATACTAAAATGTGCACCAGCTGTTTGATTTTCAATCTAACTTTTATGATAGCGCTACAATTTTGAGAGCTACAAGATCTGTAAAATGATAAAGAAGATTGATTATATATTATGGATGAATTTTATAGATTGAGGAGATGAATTATTATCAGTTCCAATTTACATAATCAATTTGATAGCTATGAACGGCTGTGGGCTAAAGAGGTGAAAAAATCATAACTTGAGAATGTTCAAATGAACGCTATTGTATTTAGAAAGTTCATATAGATTGAATTCTAAGATGACAGGTTTCTCAAACAAATAAACCAATTTCAGTCATCCCCCCAGTTCGCTCTTCACTTTTTACTTGCGAGAGTATTATCTTGTAAGTTCTAAGCTCCCTAATTTCATTACCTAACTTAGTTGTCTCTTTCAACACTTTCTTAAAGAAGTGAATCATCCTCTGTGTCAGCTCTTTGTTCATTAGCTGTGTTTTTTCAGCTAATTTCTGAGTCGTGTCATCGATCACAGTAGTTTTTAATGTTTTATTAATATCATCGAGTAACTTTTTGATTTGGTTTTGTAAATCGTTATACTCCTCATGCAATTCTTTGAATTCTTCCTTTCTATCT
This sequence comes from Phaffomyces coquimbonensis, assembly GCA_030566895.1. Classification (NCBI taxonomy): domain Eukaryota; kingdom Fungi; phylum Ascomycota; class Saccharomycetes; order Phaffomycetales; family Phaffomycetaceae; genus Phaffomyces; species Phaffomyces coquimbonensis. The sequence goes on from JAKUBM010000073.1 coordinate 17,144, forward strand.
TCAATTTCTTCTTTCTTATCAAGGATAAGCATTTCCACTGAAGGAATATATCTTTTCAAAGCGAGGCAAGTAACTTCTTGATTAAGTAATTCATTCATATCCTCGTCTAATATTTGTACCATCTCTAACTTGACGTTTCTGTTTCTTATGGGCTGTCAATGTTTGTGGGTTGGTATGTTTTTTTTTAAAAAATGTTATCAATTCAGAGATCTGGTTTTGTGTTCTTTAAAAAATTTCAAAACAAACAAAAAGTGAAAAACATTAAATGAGAAAAATCTAAACATCCATCCCTGGGTTACCTACCTCATTGCTTGGAATCGTCAATATTTAAAGAAAGTTAAAATAGAGTCTTCTTACATCAACTACGAAAGGAATATGCATTATGATAAATTTTAGCATACATCTAGTTTCTCTATGAAAAGCTGCTAATAAGTCAAGTGATATTGTCTTCAATTGGAAGTTAATGAAGGTGATGAATAACATGTAAAACTGAACTTGCTTCACCTTAGAAGAAGTTCTTGTTCAGCTTAACGTACTTTGTCAGGTTTAACCCAATTTATAAAGCAAGCACCAAATTTAAACACGCTATCTGAATATCTTGTAGCTGACCAAGCTCCCCGTATATTGCTTTTATCTCTATGAACATTGCTTTGCATTTACCACCAACTACATCTAGCTCGTCAGCAAGTAGAGCCAATTTTTTTACTAGTTCAGTTTGTTCTAATTCAAACTTAAAGTCTTTCACAGTGTAAGGAAGTTCCCTTGATAACTTCTCACTTTTTCTTCTATTAATAAAATTTGATAACTGTTTGATTTTAGTGCGTATATCAGCTTAGTTTCACTCCAAACCTGTAAAATCCTTTATTTTCATTTCAAGTTTATTCATAATTGTAGGCCAAATAATATCGTGAATATATTCTTTGACCAATATAAGAGCACGACTCACTCCTTAAGTCTATGAATCTTTCAATCTTTGGATCATTCTCACTTTATGTTGTCTGTTAATTATATTCATGAGTAAGATATCTTTTTAAAAGAATTGTGTTAAATTTTAAAATCTGATTTTGTGTCATTTTTTCTAAAAAAAACATGAACAAACAGAGATCTATTGAGATTATTATAGGAAAAAAATTTCAGGGAAATTTCGAGGAATACACGTTGTTGCTGTGAAGTCTACAATGATATGGAACCTAGCTAATTTAATGTTTTACTGTTTCTTTTTTTTGATTTATATTAAAAAGTGGAATGTTATGTTCCACCTGTTACCAGATCTGAAATTCTTTCATCTTTTGAAAAGAGTCGAGATGATAAGTTAAGCAGTTCAAACAGTCTTATACCTAGACATTGGAAACAGGCTCCAGAATTTCATCAAAGAGACACTCAATAAACGTTAATATATGAAGACCATCTGTGATGTCTTCTAATTCTTGTTCAATTGTTTTCATCTTCTTGAAACTTTCTTCCATTTCCTTATAGATTTGTTTATACTCTTCAATTAATTCACAAATGTTCTTTTCTTTGACACTATCTGTGAATTCTTTTGTTAAATCTCTAAGTGTCCTTAATTCATCAATTGAAATTTCAACTTTTTTAAGTTTGATGGCACAATCTGTTGTTGTTTCAGCGATTATGTTTTTAAAGTCTAGAGTCTGACTTCGTGGTCCTTCATCTTCATTCCACTTTTGAATCATGGTTTAAAATGGAGCTTTTTATATACAGTTTTTAGTTACTGAGCTTGTTCAATTGCTAAGAAGAAATATATTGTTTTCATGTAAATATTGTGTGTAGAATACTCTTGACTCCTTTTGTGTCATTGTTCTCCCTAAGAAATTCATACAGTTATGAAAACAAGATACTTACCTAAAAGAAGAGTTGCATGTGTTTTAAAAAACAGTAGTAACTACCTATAATAATTCCCTCTAATCTATAATATGTTTCTTCTAAAAATTATGTTCAACTAATGTATTGGTATTACCATATCTACTCAGCACCAACCAACCCCATCTAAACCAGACCATTTGAGAATGATGAGCATACGCCATTGCAGCAGTACTTAATATACTTGAAGGTAAATCTGAATAAATGACCAACTCCTCTTGTTTTAATAATTTATGATCAATGTAATTGGATAAATATTTCATGATTAGTCTAAAGTTTGTATATAGTGTAGAACTATATTTCTCTGCAGCTGTCCATGTTGTCAGCGATAGTAATGGTTTACCTGATTCGATGGCAGCATTGAATAAAGATTTATGATTTGGATGATTTGAGACTCCATCTTCATCAAAAGTTAATAATATTTCAGCGTCATCGCTAATAAATTCTAAGATATCTTCAGTTGACCACATTAGATTCATACTGTCTTTAAATTTCTCCTCATCATTCAATACATTGATATGCTCAATTCCTAAAATTTGTAAACTTCTACTAACTTCATGTCTTCTAACTTCACCTAATCCAGCATCATTCCCGGTACTATAACAAGTAACAGAGATGTTATTGCCATATTCTGGTCTATTCAGTTCGATCAACGTTGGGGCAAAGAACATGACCTCATCATCAGGATGTGCTATTAATAATTGAATGTTTTTATTTTGAAGTCTTGTTGGAACGTGATTCAGTTTTATTTCACGGTATAATTGTGGGATTATCGTTGTTAAACTGCACCAAATTAAGAACGAGTAGATTATCACTCTGCCAATTAAGCGGAACTTGTCCAATGCCATCTTTTTTATGCGTTTGAATCTGTTGATTTTCAATAAAAGGTGAGGTTAGGAAATTGTCAAACACATTAATGTTTTAGACAAATATCTAGGTCGGATTTACTTGTTCCGATACATCGTTAACTGCCTCTACTATAATTAGATCAATTTTACCATTAACTGTATAAACTACTAAATCTACACTCTCATATCCAAAATTATCCCATAATATTATAAATAGACCTCCAATAATCAAAATAAAAAAATAAGAATCCAATTCAATCCAAAAACCCTTCATATAAGACAACTTCATTTATTCCAAATCCAGCCAGATTTACCATCGTCTTCAGTCTTGGTGACAATTGGTTCACCTCCATCACTTGGAAAAATCTGTTTGATTGTTTCCTTGTGCTTTCTCCCATCTCTGTAGACGTTTTTAATCTCAGTGATTTCTTCAGCATCACCATTAGGTAAAGTTTTAAAATTGACAGATTTGTAAGTTCTAACAATGTCATCTTGTAAATTGTCAGCTTCTTGATCTTTCGCATAATCATTGTAAATTGCTTGAATGTTCTCTTGTTGTTTAGCCAGTTGTTTCTCTTTGACTAATTTATCAACTTTGGATTTCCATGACATATATCCATTATAATCCTTGAAGAACAAACCAAGTTTATTATCATAGTCATTAGCAACTTCTTCTTTACTGATCTCATCTCTTCTGGCCACTGAATTAGGGAATAAACATCTCCACCATCCATTTTCATCCCAGACAGAATCACCATTATTATCAACACATTTATCATATTTCTCAACACTTGGAACAGGATACGCTTTTAGCCCTGGTGTGTTGTTACCTCTAGTCCATACATCCAGTTGCTTGAATTGATCCAAAGTGTCAAAGACGGTGTCTGTGTTGAACATCGAAGCGAATTTATTTGCTGTTTTAGCTGTCAAATCTGAAATTTTGGCAGGATCAACGATAGTTAAGATAGAATTGTCATTTGTTGAAGCCTTTTCTGTTGCTGCTGTCTCTGTGTGAGACTCATCTTTGCTGGAGCCTGAAAAGAAACCCATGTTTAATGTGTCTTGATTGTGTTTTAGTGTGATGGCAAAAGAGGAATTTGAAGGATTTATATACTAGAATTTTCCTACAAGGTTATGAATTCTGTTGATATTCTAGCAAATTCTACAGAGAGTGAGTGTGATAATTTGTATTAAAGAACGGAAATGAAATGAACTGCAAGAGTGTGAAGTAAAAGGGAGTAATAAGTGTAGTTTCTATATTTTAATAAATTTAAACAAGATATAATACTCATCCCAATTTCTCAAAATCAACATCAAAACTGGATCCACAACCACAACTTGAAACCATGTATGGACTTTCAACCACTTTGAACATACTACCAATCAACTCAGTAGAGTAGTCCACTTTACTCTCTTTCAACACACTTAATGAAGAATCATCGATAATAACACTTGCTCCTCCCTTCTCAAAGACACAATCATCTTCAGTGACAGTATTCAAATCACTTAGGTCTAGATTGTATTGGAATCCATGACATCCTCCACTTTCTACAGAGATTCTTAATGCTAGATTTGGGTTTGACTCAGATTCACTTAATGCTGTTAATTTGGCGATGGCTCTTGGTGTTAAATCCATTATTAATAATTTCCCTTCATCTGAGTATTTCTTATTTCTTATGTTTAGTGGGGGCCCTGTTGATTCCCCATTGTTGAATGATTTGGCTGTGTTAAATAAAGAGGAGGAGCCTCTTTTAGGGATACTTGCTGATGGATTTGGTGAGATGTTGGATGTGGAGGTTGTTGGACTAGAAGATGGAGGAGAATAAAACCGTAGAGATTGCAGTTGAAGTTGGTTTGATCCCAAAGTGATCTGCTTGTATGGGGTTTTTATTCTGACTGTGCGACTGATCTGTCTTAGACTGAGTGGAAACATTACTAACTTTCCTGGCTTAGTTTGATACCTATAAATTCTCAAGACTAGTGTGATTCCTTCACAAAATTAAAAAAAGTGACTAGATAACCTCGGAACTCTGCTCGGTATTATGTAATATGATTATGTAAGTACTGCTTATATAAGTTATGACTAATCCACTTTTTTTTTTTTTCTTTTTAAGTAACTAAAAAATTTTCTCTTCTTTTAAACAACAAAAACACACCAAAAGATTTAAACTAAAGCATGCCTCCAAAGTTTAAACCTTTCAATCCTACAGAAGGTGATGTATACGGTAACCAATACGGTAACCAGTACGGTTACCAACCAAGTTATCAACAACAACAAGGTGGTTACTCTATGCAAAGAAAACCAATGTCATATGATCAATATCAACAACAATTTAATGCTAATTTAAATAGAATCACTCCAAGAACCAATTCAAACAACACAAACAACTTTGACTCCAACCAATCTTCTGCTGTTTCCACGCCAGCTACTTCTCAATTGAACTCTCCATCTCAATCAACCACTTCTTTAACTTCACTAAATCAATCGTTTGAAAAATTAGACTTGACTCCAATATCTATTAATCTAAACAACTTAAAGAGTTTAAACGAATTAAGTAAGATCAAAGTTGAAATCAATACTATAGTTGATAAAGTTTATGAAAATGGTGCTTCATCAATCAATGATTGGAAATTAATTGAAATTATTTCAAAACTAATCAAAAATAAAAATCCTGCTTTAATTAGAGAATCTGGATACTTATTAATCTCTCAATTAGTTAAAAAATTCACTGATAAACCATCAACTGAAGCTTATTACTCTGAATTCATTCCAATGACTTTTGAAGGTTTAAATGAAAAAGATAACAACGTTAAAAGAGCTGCTCAAACTGCTTTAGATTTCATTTACGCTTCTTATCCAGTTGAAGCTTTGGCAAGTGTTTTATTAATGGATATACTAAAATATTTAAAAACAGGTGCTAAATGGCAACAAAAACTAGCTGCTTTAAAAATCGTTGATAAGATTATTGAGGATTCTCCAGCTGATTTAATTGAACTAAAATTCAAAGATTCAATTCCAATTTTAACTGATATGACTACTGATTTTAAACCAGAGTTAGCTAAAGCTGGTGTTAAAACAATGACTGCTTTTGTTAAAGTCTTAGATAATTTAGATCTAGAAAAAAGATACGATACTATTATTGCAACTTTATCAGATCCTGGTTTAACTCAAGAATGTATCAAATCATTATCTTCAGTTACTTTCGTTGCTGAAGTTACGGAGCCTGCTTTATCTTTATTAGTTCCAATTTTAGTTAGATCATTGAATTTATCTTCATCAACTCAAGAACAACTACGTCAAACCGTTATTGTTGTTGAAAATTTAACAAGATTAGTTAATAATGCTATGGAAATTGAAAGTTTCATTCCATTATTGATGCCAGGTGTTAAAAAAGTCGTTGATAATGCTGCTTTACCTGAAGTGAGAGAACTAGCTGAGAAGGCAATGAAAGTCTTATTAGATGATACTTTAGATGATGGTTCATTTTCAGGTAGATTAACTTACGAGCAAGGTTTAAAATACTTATCAAAAGAAAAAGTTACTGATGAAACCGTTTTCAACTATTTAACAAAAATTATCGTTACTGATGCTAATGTTAACGATTGGAAAAGATTAGGGGAATATTTGAATACTGCTTTACCAAATGAATCTGAATATATTGAATCATTAATCAGTGATTTGAGATCGTTGTTCCATCAAGAAATCATTCCTGATGATCCAAATGAAGGTATTGTTATCGTTAATTCTGACTTCTCATTAGCTTATGGTGGTCGTATGTTACTAAATAAAACTAATTTAAGACTTATCAAAGGTCATAGATATGGTTTATGTGGTAGAAATGGTTGTGGTAAATCAACTTTAATGAGATCTATTGCAAATGGTCAATTAGAAGGTTTCCCAGATAAAGATACATTAAGAACTTGTTTTGTTGAACATAAATTACAAGGTTCTGAAGCTGATATGGATTTAGTTGCATTTATTGGATCTGACCCAGAGTTACAACATGTTTCAAAAGATCAAATTTCAAATGCTTTAGAAGAAGTCGGTTTCAATCAAGAAAGAAGAGAACAACATGTTGGTTCTTTATCTGGTGGTTGGAAAATGAAATTAGAATTAGCAAGAGCAATGTTAATGAAGGCTGATGTTTTATTATTAGATGAACCTACCAATCATTTAGATGTTGCCAATGTTAAATGGCTAGAAGATTATTTAAATGATCATGGAGAAATCACTTCATTAATCGTTTCACATGACTCTGGATTTTTGGATAACGTTTGTACTGATATCATTCATTATGAAAACAAAAAATTAGCTTATTATAAAGGTAACTTATCTAAATTCGTTGAAGTTAAACCAGAAGGTAAATCATATTACACATTAACTGATTCAAATGTTAAAATGGCCTTCCCACCTCCAGGTATTTTAACAGGTGTTAAATCCAATACAAGATCAGTTGCAAGAATGACAAATGTTACATTCACTTATCCAGGAGCTTCAAAACCTTCGTTATCTAATTTATCATGTTCTTTATCATTATCATCAAGAGTTGCAGTTTTAGGACCAAACGGTGCAGGTAAATCAACATTAATTAAATTATTAACAGGTGAATTAATTCCACAAATTGGTAAAGTTGAAAAACATCCTAATTTACGTATTGGTTACATTGCACAACATGCATTACAACATGTTGAACTTCATAAGGAAAAAACTGCTAATCAATATTTACAATGGAGATATAGATTTGGTGATGATCGTGAAGTTTTATTAAAAGAATCAAGAAAAATTTCAGATGAAGAAAGAGAAATGATGGAAAAGCAAATTGATATTAATGATGGTAGAGGACCAAGACAAGTTGAAGCAATTGTTGGTAGACAAAAATTCAAAAAATCTTTCCAATATGAAGTTAAATGGAAATTGTGGTTACCAAAATATAATTCATGGGTTCCAAAAGAACTTTTAATTGAAAACGGTTTCGATAAATTAGTTCAAAGATTCGATGATCATGAAGCATCAAGAGAAGGTTTAGGTTATAGAGACTTAACACCAAAAGTCATTAGAAAACATTTCGAAGACGTTGGTCTAGATGGTGATATTGCAGATCATACTCCATTAGGTTCATTATCAGGTGGTCAATTAGTTAAAGTCGTCATTGCTGGTGCTATGTGGAATAATCCACATTTATTAGTCTTGGATGAACCTACCAATTATTTGGATAGAGATTCCTTAGGTGGTTTAGCCGTTGCTATTAGAGATTGGGCTGGTGGTGTTGTTATGATTTCACATAATAATGAATTTGTTGGTGCTTTATGTCCAGAACAATGGATTGTTGAAAATGGTACCATGGTTTCAAAAGGTACTATTTCAATTGATAATGATAGATTTGAAGATGGTGGTAAAGAAGGTTCATCAACTGGTTCAACTGGTTCAACTACTACTACTACTACTACCACTACTGCCCCACCAAAGACAAATGAAGATGATGATTCTCCAGCTAATATTAAAGTTAGAACTAAAAAGAAGAAGATGACAAGAAACGAAAAGAAACTAAGAGACGAGCGTCGTAGGCTGAGACATATTGAATGGTTAAGTAGTCCAAAGGGTACTCCAAAACCAGTTGATACTGATGAAGAATCAGATTAATATATTAATTCAGTTTTTATTGTCTTCTAATACCTCTATCATTATAGATTTTTGTTATTTTCAGTTTTATATATATCTTTCGTTTAATTCAAGCATTTCAATATTCAAATATATATCACATATAGTCAAGTATAATGTAGTTCTGATTCATAAACTTTCTCTTCTTCGTTGATAATTATCTATTGAATTAAAAGGTGACCCTGCCTCATTGCATTCCGATCCGAAATGATAATCAAAGAAATACCTCATCGCCATAATAATAAAAATACATAAACACCAATTATTCCATCCTCTACACTCACTCACCAACCTCGCCTAAATCCACACAGACACGTAAAAACCATGGAGCGTAAAGCATTCCTTGATCAAGAACCGCCATTAGGTTACATTGCAGGTATTGGAAGAGGTGCTACTGGATTCACCACCAGATCAGACATAGGCAATGCAAGACTTCCGCCTCAAACTCGATTGATCAATCAACAAAATGTGAAGGATGGACAGTTCGATGATGTGGAGGAAGGAGAAGAAGAAGGGAATAAAGAAGACGAAGAGGCAGATGAGATCTATAAAGGGATTGAAGAACGTTTGAAAAAAAGAAGTAAACGTAAATTAAATGATGATAAGGACGAAGGAGAGCAAGAGGAAGATGGGAATATAAGTAAAATAGCTAGTCAATTCGTTGATTTGAAAAGAAATCTATCATCAATCTCAGAGGAACAATGGGCTAATTTACCAGAAGTTGGTGACTTAACAAAACGTAATAAAAGATTAAGAGTTTTAGAAAAAAATGAAATGAAAAGTTATAGTGCCCCAGACTCACTACTATCTGGGTTAAATGGAGATAATGGTGTTGATATAAGTGCGTTAAATTCAGAGAGACATAAATTATTAGGATCAAAGATTGACGCCACGTTAAACACTGGAGATGAAAATTTACTAGATCGTGATAGTTATCTTAATGAAGATTTTAACACTGATTCGAAAATCAAGGAAGAAGATAGATCTAAATTAAAAATGATTCTAAACACATATACTAAATCAGATCCAAGGAATCCAGAAGGTTGGATCGCTAGAAGTCGTATTGAAGAACTTGATTTAAAATTTGAAAATGCTAAAAAAGTCATTCAACAAGGTTGTTTAAATTGTCCTAAGAATGAAGAAATATGGTTGGAGAATATAAGACTAAATAGGTATGATAATAAGACTTGTAAGGTGATTATCACTGAAGCAATTAAATTCAATAATAAATCATTGAAATTATGGTTAAAAGCGATCGAACTGGAAAATGAATCATTTAATAAGAAAAGGGTCATTAGGAAAGCAATTGAAATGATCCCAGCAAGTGTTGAATTATGGCTTCAATGCATTGAAAATGAAGATTCCTTATCAGATCAATTGAAAATCATTAATAAATCAATTGAAATTATTCCTGATAATGAAACACTATGGTTGAAATTAATCTCATTACAAGATTATCAAGACGCTAAGAAAACATTGAATAAAGCTAGAAAATCAGTGATTAATCACATTGGGATTTGGTTAGAAGCATGTCGACTAGAAGCATTAAATAATGAAGATGATGAAAAATTGAATAAATTAGTTAAGAAAATGTTGAAAGAAGTTGAATTAGACGTCAATGGATGGATTCAACATGGGATTTCATTTGAATCAACGATACCTAAATTGACTGAAATGATAGTGACTAACTCATTATATGAATTAAATGAAGATGAAAAATCATATGTTAAATTAAGTCAGTTATATAACAATTACAAGGAAAATATCCATGTTTATAAAAGTATTTTGAAATACATCGTTTTGAAATATCCTAAAAAGATAATAATATGGAGGAAATTAATTGAAGTTCATGTTAAAAATTTCACTAAGGATGAACTATATGAAATGTTTGAACATATTATTAAGATTTTACCAAAGACAGCAATGTTTTATTTGATGTATTCTAAACAATTATGGAAATCTGAAAATGATTTAAATAAAGCTAAAGAAATTTTACAACGTGCATTTGTACAAATTCCAGAAAATGTTGATATTTGGTTAGCATTTATTAAATTAGAATGGATAGATTCCAAAGATGTTAATAAAGTTGATGAATTATTCCAAAAGGCAATGAATATCAATAATAATGAACGGATCCATCATAAATACGTGACATTTTTAAGAATCACTTCAACGCTAGAAAAATGTTTAAAACAGGTTGAATCAAGTTTATTATTTCATTCAAAATGTTTCAAATTATATCTTCAAAAATCACAAATCTTACAAAAATTAAATCAATTGAGCAAATCAAGAGAAACATTATCATTATCAACAAAATTAATCCCTGATTGTATCCCACTATGGAAAGAACTAGTGAAAATTGATAAATTAATGAACAATCCTACAAGGGCAAGATCAGTTATTGATTTAGCAATGTTACAAAACCCAAACAGTGATGAATTATGGATCTTGAAACTTCAATTAGAAAAATCATTAAATAATCAAAATCATTTGTCAATGATCATGAATTCAGCACTTCAAAAATTCCCAAACTCTGGTCGATTATGGTCGTTTAAACTTCGTTACCTCACCAAGAAATCAGAACGGAAGGCAGCATATCAAGACGCTTTAAATTCATGCATGAATGATGATGAAGTGATCTTAGCCATCGCTATTAATTTCTATCAAGATTTCAAATTTGATAAATCCTTGAAATGGTTCGAGAGGGCAAGATCATTAAATGAAGACAATGGTGACATTTGGGGTTGGTTATTCTTATGTTATGAGAAATTAGGATATGGTGGTGAAAACGCTGAGTTGGAATTTTGGAAAAGATTAAATGAAGTTGAACCTCGTCATGGTGATGTTTGGTGTGAAGTTAGTAAAAAATTGGAGAATTTGGATAAAGAGGTGGGAGAGATCGTTAAGTTAGTTGCGGGGGAGCTAGTTATGAAGAACTGATGTGTTAATGTATAGATTATAATAGAGAGACCCATGAATCACGGATTTATGTATTGGTTTATAGTTTATAGTGACGTCTCACTATAATTATCCGAAATGAAAAAGTCAAAGCACTAAATAAATTGAAACAAATCATATCACAATAATGTCCCAGTCGTTTAATGAGTATCTGAGTAGAAGAAGAGCACAACAGAGCTCTGCACCATCTGGTGCAGCATCATCGACGAACAGTAATTCCAACAGCACGCCAACCACACCAGTCACTAATACCAATGACACTAATAACAATAACAATAAAAATGTGAGTGGTGGTGCAGGGAATACTGGTTATGATAGTTATAGTTTACCACCGTTGTTGTCACCAAGCTTACCGCCACTATATGACTCATTCTATGGTTTGAAAATTGAGTTGTTGTCTCCTACTTTGCCTGCTTTGTTCAATGATGATGAAGATGAAGTGATCGAAGATATTGCATTAGATGACGAGAATGGTAAAGATGAAGAAATGAAGGCACAGAAGGAGAAAGAAGTGATTGTTAGTGAAAAGGAGGAAGCTACTGCGAAGAATGAATCTAAAGAAAGCCTCGAAGAAAGAACAAAACAGGCAAAGAAACCCATCGTGGATAAAAGAGAAGAATTCAAATTAAAGAGAGAGGGCAATAACAATAATAATAACAACAACAATAATAATAATAATAATAATAACGCCAAAGATGAAGAATACAAGAAACTCATCACTGAAAAGGACACACTTCTCCAAATAGCAATCGATGAGAAACATAAAGGAGATTCACTTCGTCATTCCAACATCAAAGACTCAATCCATCATTTCATCAAAAGTATCATAATATACCTTAAGGCCTTCCACATTGAAGATCAGTCAAGAAGGATATTGAACAAATTATACAATGAACAACCATGGCTCAGTCTGATTCAACTGATAGAGAACGTGATTGAATTAAGTAAGACCATTGAATTGAAGTCGATAGTCGGGCTGTGTAAGCAGGTGAGAGGTGTGGTGTATGGGCATGTTTCATTCATCATAGGGGAATACATCCTGCTGGATCAGATGAAGAGAAAGAAGAGCGAGAAGAAAGAAACGATCGATGAGAAACTTGTGGGGAGAACAAGAGACTACATTAAGTACCAGAGACTTAGTCAGAAGAGTATGGCTGATGGAGACAAATATTTGAGTATCGGTGAACTGGTGGGGATTTATCGGGAGAAGGAGGCCAGGATCATCAGGGAGGGAAGCTCCATTGCTGAGCTTGTTGAGTACTGTCTGACTGTGAGTGGAGTGAGTGTCTAAACTCATAACTCATATATATGTGATTACCTAATAGTGTCATCTTTGAAGTGATGCCGATAAGTCCCTTTTGTAAGTTATCGGAGAATAGAAATATTTGTATTTAAATAGAAAAGAATCCACATAAAGCTTCCCATCTAAACTATCTCCAAAGACCACCAAACACTATGAAGATCCCACAGAGTGAAATCCTCCCACTACCAACAGACATCGGTGCCCTTGCCAACAGAATCAACAAAAACACTCTCAAAGAACACAACAAAATCGATAAAAGTGTCACCATTAAATTCGCAGTCGCTTTAAGAGATGCTAAAATTTACAGACAGGGTCTTCAAGGGTTCTACCACATCTTCAAGAACGTTGAGATCTTGATCCACGAAGAATTGAACAAACCACAACTGACCAAAACAGGAGAAATACTATCCAAATTCTGGGATGAAGACAAAATTGCCAGAACTGCTAAATTAGAACAAGATTTAATGTTCTTTTATAACAATGATAGAACCAAATTCGAAAATCCAATAAGATCAGAACAAATTGAATTCGTTGAACACATTTACAAAATCCATAAAGAAAAACCTCATGTCTTGTTAGCTTATTGTCATGTCATGTATCTTGCATTATTTGCAGGTGGGAGAATCCTTTCGTCATCTTTAGCTAAAGCCACTGGTATCTTCCCACAAGTTGATGGGAAATCCACTTCAGAAGTTGCTAAACTAGGTACAAACTTCTTCAAATTTGATGTTGAAGATGATCAAGCTTTAAGAATCGAATATAAGAGAAATTATGAATTAGCCACCAGAAATTCATTGACAGAAGAAGAGAAATTAGATGTCATTGAAGAGGCTAAAGAGATTTATAAGAGAAATTATCAAGTTGTCGGTGAGATTGAAGATCATAATAGATCTAAAATCACTGGGAAATTATCGTATAAAATATTGTCTAATATCCATTATTTTGCTGCTCTTTTGGCCTTGTTGTCTGTTTATGTTTTAGTTCGTCGTTTTGTTTAATCTTATTAATTATGTTTATATTGAGTGTTTGTAGTCCGTCTTGCTAACACTCATATCCCTACACTGTCGCAAGTCTAAATATATATATACATGTATTGACTCCCACTAATCCTTCTTCAACTTTCTTCTTAATGCTCTTTGTGCCTTTCTTCTCTTTCTTAATTTATGTTTCTTCATTTTCAATCTTCTTTTTCTCAAGACTGAATCCAATTGGATTTCTTCTTCCTTGACAGCATCCCTGATATTCTCCAACTCTTTGGCTTTCTCCATTGGGATGATTCTCATGAATTTGATCTCTTGTAATAGTTCATACTGTTTACTTGTTATATTTGTATTGAAAAGTTGACTTGAATTGAATATTGCACCCAGCTGGGTTCTTTGATCGCTGAAAAAGGGTGTGGTTCTGGTGATGCTCGACAATGGTCTTACAAATGTTCTCAGAGGCGTGGATGCCCTGCTGATGAGTCTGGAAAGCATTTAAAGAGCGAAAAGTTCGATGATTTCCCAATTTAAATGTTGAACTTTTTTTTTTCTTCCACCTAGTTCAGAAAGTCCGGGTAATTCCATGAAAAACTTTCAACAGTCTCGAAAATAACAAACACGATTTAAACACAGATTAAGAGTACAAACACCATTTAAAATCACCACCATGTTCCTCACTCTGAAGAGGTCCACATCCTCACCACTCACCACCCAAGTCCAGCAAACGAGACAAATTTTCTCCGTCTTCAGAAACGCCTTAGGGATGGATCCACCTCCTTCCAAGGATGACCCAACTTATGCTAATAGATTTTATCCTTGGGATTCATCACCATCAGAAGATCTTAGACACAGAGCAGCATCCATACGGGCATTGGCTCCGTGTCCTGTCACCGGTAAGGAAATCAACTTCACATGTCCTTTAAGTGGGATCCCTACACATCATTCCAAAGAGGCATGGGAACAAGATACTAATTATCATGAAAGTAAGAAATATGAAATATTAAAGAAAGTTAACGTATATGAACATGATTTAAGATCAGGCCGTCCATTTCCTGAATTTGACTTCCCACAATTTCAAGAGAATGAATCACAAATCAATTTAGATAATTGGGATTTATATTTTTATACAAGACAATACTATTCAATGGACACTGAATTCCAATTAGCTGCTGTCACCAAAATGTTATCATATCCAATCACCATTGGTGCTTTATTGCATCAATTCTCACCATATGCCCTTAATCCAAAGGGACCAGTCACATTAGAAGGTTTGAAATCATTAGCAGCATTACGTTATTCATTATATCCATTTGAAAGAGCATCGACTTTTAAAGACAGACCAATCAGATTGTTCATCATTGGTGCTAGAGCAGAAGGGCAATTACCAGGTCATGTATGGTCACAATTGAATTTCCTATTTCCAGGAATTGAATTCGAATTACATTTCATTGGTCCTGAATGTTATTATGATCAAGATAAAAATTCATATTTAAGCACTTCAAGTCCTGTGGTTAAAAGAATCTCCCCAGTGCTATCAATGGTGTATCATACTGATTATTTCCATGTTTTACATGAATCTCAAGATTTATTCCCATATGATCCATATTTAGACTGTTTCTTTTTATTCCATCCAGGTTTATCATACCCTGGTGTACAAAATCTATGGGATAAGACCCTACCTGGGTTATTAGAATCTAAATGTCCTGTTTTCATCACAAGTTATCATGAAGAAGATTTAAACAATGATTGGAATTGGATCATGGAGAAATATGGTAAAGAATTAGACGTTTTAATTAATAAAACTGATAATTTATTCGGTTCTACTAAATGGGAATTAAATGACTTGAATCCACAAGAAACATATCAATTCAATAAGCATTTGTTTGGTGTTAGAGGAAAGAGATATCATGCAATCCAACAATAATTTCAATTCTCATCCATTTTAACTGTATATAGATAGTTATAGTACATAGTTCTTATATATAGTTCTTATATATATTATAATTAAATTAATTAGTTTATATAGTGAATTAAGACATGATTGACTGATAATTTAAGATGAACTCCTTCTTGATCTTTTCCCATCCATGAGGATCAAAGAAGATATATAAACCCTTTTCTGAATTATTAGAAATCTGGATCGGTTCAATCGAGGAGTCTTTAGTCAACCAAACTTGTAATTCTTTATGATATCTCCAATTTCTATTCATGAGTTCCCTTGCTGCAATTTCTTGTAATATATCCTTCACTCTAGTATAAAACACAAAGAACAACGTCTCGTCCGTGAACAGGCCCATCTTGTTCTGCATTGATTGAATATCAACGGCAACTTCAATTGGTGCCACTGAATGCTTATTATAAATTGGTTCAACTTCACTTCTTGAAGTTTCAATCCATGGTGATGCAAACACAGATGATAATTTCTCATTTATTGAGCTTTCAGTCATGTTTAACCCCAACACGTTCAGGTCTGTGCCAATGGTCACGCTGTTCTGATAATGGTCGATTTGTAGGACTGGAACAAGTCCATTTAGGCCATATCTGTCAATTGAAGTGAGTTCCTTCTCTACCTCATCATTAATACCATTACTATTATTATTATTATTATTGTTACTGTTATTGATATTATTGGGATTATTGGTATTCTCCAAAGGAAAAAGACCAGGTGGTGGGATGCTTGTGACGCTGTTAAGAGGAACACTCTGATCTATCACTGTTGAATTGACACTATGATTACTTTTCAAGGCTCCTTGTAATGGAGTGTGAGATCTTCCTAATTGAGATATCAAGTCTGTTCTTTTCAAGTCTTTGGTGTCGTCCCAGGTGGCTGCTTAAGGTGTTAGTATAATGTCTCTTACGGCCTCTCACTGTGTGGATACGCACCCATTTCTTTATGATTTATATGATTCAACTGCTGATGTTGATGTTGTGTTTTTTTCGAGAAAATTTATTCTTGTATTTAGTACCCATACTTATTACTACTAAGACACAAATGTCCAGCAGAAAACTCCCAAATATCATCATCACGGGGACACCGGGCTGTGGTAAAACCTCCCACTGTATCCAACTCTCCACTGAGCTCCCAGCGTTCCAACACATTAACATCACCGATTTCGCAAGAGATAATGACTGTTATGATGGGTTTGATGAGGAAAGAAACTCACATATTGTTGATGAAGATAAATTGTTGGATGCATTGGAGCCTGTCTTGAGAGAAGGGGGTAAGCTAATTGATTGGCACTCTAATGATTTATTCCCTGAAAGATTAATTGATTTAGTCGTTGTGTTAACCACTAATAACGATGTATTATACGAAAGATTACAAAAAAGAGATTATTCACAGTCTAAAATCGAGGAGAACATAGATTGTGAGATCATGGAGGTAGTGCTGAACGAGGCAAGAGAGGCTTATGACCCTGATATTGTCGTTGTGTTGGAAAGTAACAATATTGATCAAATTGATACAAATGTTGATAGAATAAGTTCATGGATCGATTCATGGGAATTAAACAATCCAAACGGTGTCACTAATGAGTTGTCTATATAATAATACTAATAAATTCACACTATGATGATTCCTTTCTTTGTTTTAAAAACACCTTGACTTTCTCTAATGCTCTATATCTATGGGAAATTGTATTCTTGACACTCTTATCCATTTCTTGAAAAGTCTCATTAAATCCAACAGGTTGGAAAATTGGATCAAATCCAAAAATCTCATCACCTTCCCTGAATCTAGGCTTGACGATCTCACCATCAGTTATCCCTTGAAACACTAAAGGTTCACTATCAACATCCTCAATGAAAACAAAAGTACAAACGGTATAACCTGTCTTATCTTCAAATCCATCCAATAATTTAGGCAATCCATCGATTCCTAAACTTTCAACAAACCATTTGATATACGGTCCTGGTAGTTCTAAATTCGGTTTAGATAACGCGTTGAATACAAGACATGTATCCTCTGTTAAAATTGGACCTTTTATAACTTTTGAAGCTTCTTTAGCCTTTTTAATAGAGATATCTAATATTGAACCTTGGATTTCTTCTAAATCGATCTTTTGATTGAGGATTGTGTCATCGTTCACGATTGCTTGGAATTCTTTCAATTTTTTGGCGTTTCCTGTGACGAAAGTTACTGGTTTTAGTGTCATTTTGATTATGAGTGAGATGGGTATTTATGACTATTTTGTGATCTCGGTGTTTAATTTTTTTTTTTGGTTTTGTTTCGTTTTGGTTTCATATTTGTGACATCTATTAAAAAATCAAGTTTTGGTTCCGTTTTATGAATGTTTTGGGTTTGTTTGTGTGTTGATGTTTGGGGTGTTAAACCGTGTTATTGTCTCACTGTATGCTCTATGTACTTTTTTTTGTATTGTTTTGTGTTATCTTCGTACTATCTTTGTAATATTTTCGTTTCATTTCACAACATTAATTGAAAAGATTCCAGTGTATATAAAGTACGAAATATGCCATATAATACTATATTATAACTCACTGGTCATTATCTGATACAAATATATCACTTCATGCATTTACTTTGTCATTTAGTCATTTAATCACCAGTCATGTCTACATTATATCATTACTCAATTCCAACATCACCAATAAGAACTACAAATAGTTTACCAAAAATTAATAGTGATTTGAACCTTAGAAGAAGAATCAAGTCATCTTTGAAACTAAACATCCATCAACACAGTGATAATCATAAAAATGGTGTCAATAATGTCAATTATCCATATTGGATTAAGGATCAGCCAAATACAGCAACGGTCACTCATTTCAAAGACATTGATTCAAGTCATAATGGTAACAATGGTATTACGCAGTCCCAATACATCTACAATAGCAATGCTAATGGTGTTAATACCAGAAACATAGATTCAATAATCGAACCACAAATTTCAAAATCTGATTCTTCTGACTCTCCAATCCCTTTGAAAGTCCCTTCATTTACTTCAATAAGACAACAACGTAAATATGAACAGGCTCAAGAATTGAAATTACAGCAAACTGTTCCTCAAATTCCTCAAATTCCACAATTTCAGCTAATTAACCCAAATCAATTATATTATCCAAATAATTATATCACCTCACAATATGGTACTAGTAATAATCAAGTTTCACAAATCAATCAAGTACAACACATCAATCAAATTGAAAAAATTATTAGAGGTGATCTAGCATATCAACAACCCACTAATACTGATCAATCAAGACAATTGAATCAAGTTAAGCAAATGAATAATAAAAACATGATCATTAATAATGGTGTCAATGGTGGTAATAATGATTCAAATAAATTAAAATTGAAAAGATGTTTCAGTTGTGTTAATAAAAAATCAATTAGGGCATGTAGAAGATGTTTAATCATAAATGATAGAATTTAAATACATGTTGCTTTGAAAATTGGCATATAGAAACTTATAGAAATGAGCTATAGTATACCTTGTATGATGTATTTTTGTATTATATAGAGCTTAATGATTATATATTATGAGTTTTATCTACAAATTTAGTCGTTTACACACTATATTATCATAATTGTTACTAAGATACAGGGATATATTCCTCGACTCCTGTTGGAGAGCTTGAATACCTAGAGGGAGCTTAGTGGGTCAAGCCATAGATTACTCTAGCGGGACGTGAATTACGCTAGAGTTCAAAAGGACTCTGATATAATAATTCTAGTTATTATTATACTCTTAGCTAATATATCGATGTTTACGTCCAATTTTAGTTGTAATAATACTCTCTACGTATGCTCGTAAAACTTATTAACCATAAAACTAAAGAAATATAAAAAAAAAAGCAAAGTATAATTTTATTTGATCATTCAGTTTATTTTCTTCCTAATAACCTTTGTAATCTTTCAGTATCTCTATTGATAAAAGTTTCAAGCTTTTGTTTATCATTGACAAATTTTGATTCACCAAAATCAATAAAATATATTCTATTATTTGAAAACAACAAATTGCGATAATCAATATCATTATGAATAATGTTTAGTTCCATCATAAGTAACTTTAACTGATATTTAGCATCATCAACAATTTCTTGATCTATTGGTAAAACACTTTCTATTTCAACCCCTTCAATATATTCCATTATGAAATAAGGACCAGCTTTCCCATTATATCTATTTCTACTGAAAAAAAGTGAGAAACTATCACCATAAGTTAATAACCTTGGAACATTAATGATATTTTGATAACTATTTGATTCAATTTGTTTCTTATTATATTTTGCAATTTTCTTTAAAATTCTAATCTCTTTGTAATATTTTTTAAAGCCGTACTCAATGTATTGAGTAATACTCTTAAAATTATAGTCAGGTTTAAATTTAAAAAGGTCTTGCTGGAATGGGATATTTAAATATTTGATCAATATCATTTCAGTTGACTTCATTTGATCATGAAGTTTATATAGATCAGCATCATTTGTATCAACCAAACAATTAAAAAAATTCTCAACATTGGTTATTAGGATAGAATTTTTAAAATTATGAAAAAAATCATATTCAACAGTCACATCTTTAGTTCCAAATACATCTTTGAATCCATATTTCATTAAAGTTTTCAAGAGATTATTTGGGTTGAAAGCAAAAGAAGTTTCATCAGGTCCAACTAAAATTGATAAATTGTTGTGTTTAAAATTTGATTTTGTGCTTTCGGATAATTGAAGTGTTGGTTTATTTGAAGATCTTTTGCCTCTTGATTTGTTTTCATTATTTCTAGGTCTTTTCTTTTTATTGTTATTTTTGAATTCCTCATCACTATCATCATTCACTGAGTCGTCTCCATCATCCTTATACTCTGGATCGTTCACCGGACTTTCATCGTTCGGTCTTGTCAAGTTTTCAGAAATTAAAGTAAGTTTTTTTAATTGATCGCTTTTTCTTTGTTCATCTGAAAGTAATGTAACTTTTTCCATAATAATGTGTGCTAACCTAATCATCAGGCTTGTATAGCTATAATTATGGTGAAAACTTCTGATGCAACTGATCACTGGGACTATTTTTGTATTTTCATCAACAATTTCTAAAATAAATCTTTCAATATCAATATGATCAAACGAGATAGCTAATTCAATGTAGTATATTTTTTCTTTATAGACAATAAAAAGTATACTGACCCCTGTGGTCAGCTTGAACAAGCAGTTATTCATCAGTTGGTGAAAAATACCGTGTAGAGTACCATTTCTTCTGGAAACTTGAAGAAACTCCCAGAATTCTTCTTCTTCAGAATTTGAATAACTATCATCTTCACTATCACAATCCAATACAGCCTTTACTTCCACCAGAATCAATGGAACTTTTGATAATAAAAGAACCATATCCTCTTCTGGTTTAGTATAGACCACATGACGTGAGATGGCATGAATTGAGTGATGACGTAAGAGCGACAAAGAGGCATCAGTGATAGGAGTATTATCAAAATCTTTCAAATTTTTGTTATCATTCAATTTCAAAGCTAAAAACGTAAAGAATGGTATGAAACTTGCTAATAAATTACCCACGTATGTTTTGATTGCAATTTCTTTCAAGCTAGCAATCATCTTATATGGTGTATCACTTATTTCATGAAAAGCTAATGTCACAGCACCAATAAGGTCGGTTAATTTATGTTTAAAGTTGAATCCATTAATTCCTAAAATCCAATTACCATAATCAACTAAAAGTTTGGAGAATGAATTTAACTCTTCTTTGACATCAAAATTACTAGTAGTTGAGTTTTCAAATGATTCACCGACTGAAATTTTGAAGTAATGATTGTTGTAATTTTCAGTTTCTGTCTCTTTTGCTCTGGACTGTGAATAGTCTTTTGGTAGCTTTAATTTTGGTAATTGAAAATTGAAGAGCAATATTGGTATAATATTTAAAATTGAGAAAAAATCTTCCTTGGTGACACCTTCACCCAGAAAACTTTGGAAATCATCAGTTGAAGACACCCTTATATTTGATTTCATGGAATAAATCAAGCCACAGTATTCTTCAATCAATATTGTATAATCAGTTCTCATTCTCTCAAAACCATTCAAAAACGTGGGAGTATCAAAATTATTATTAGAGTAACCGTTAAACACATCATCAAGGTATGAGTATTTACCTCTTATTTCAACAATGGCTGAATTCATTTGTAATTAACTGAAATCCAATTGTTTGAAATATTTTAATATTTTTTGAAGATAATGAAAGAATTGGAATAACTAAAGAAAATGTACATGAATTTAAGAAATTTTGTGTCATAAAAATAAAAAATAAAAAATGCTTAGTCATATGTCATATGTCATATCAATCAGTCCTGAATTAAATGTAATATTTTTGTGTGTGGTGGCTCGTGAATGGTGAGTATTGTATTATTCTGGAGACTGGCAGTACTGTGTATTCTTGACATGATTAGTAATCACTTTATCAAATCCTGAATCAATAAAATTTCTTCCAATGCACTTTTGGTTATTATTGAGTGTTATTGGTGCAGATATTTAGCTGATATTCTAATTTTCAGGTATAAGATATTAGTGTTTAGCATATCACTGAAATAATTAATGATTATATCTCTGAATTCAATTTAATTACTCGCTCAACTAATATATATGACCTTTTTGTGTTCTAGTTTTCACAGAAGTTACTAACATTTATACTAATTAAGCACATGGATCAGGCTAGCAAAGTACAATTATATATTAATAGTCTGTTAATTGATTATGAGTTATTAGTAATCACTAACTTTCTAGCAGCTATCTTCTATATAAAGTTCCTCTAAACTGAAAGGACATTGATTTTAAATTGTGAATATTCTATTAACTATTTTATATCAAAATACACTTAATCACAGATTATTACAAAAAGAAGTTATAAAACAGTTATCTTATTACAGTTCATGATTAAAAATAATATTACATCACATATGTAAACAAACTACAAGTACTTATCAACAATTCATTCATTTACAATTCCATTAACATTAATCAATAACTTTCAATTTCATAAACACAATTCATACACAATCATTTAACACTCATCAACTAGTAATCTAGCCCAGAATATATTTCAAGTCACCACAAGCAAATCATTCAACTGATAAACCTTCGTCAATGACATTCTTATTTTCATTATTTTCATTATTTTCATTGTTTGTAATTTCTGCAACGCTTTTACTTAATTCATTGATTTTTAAATTCCCACCATCTAATAAAATTTCTAATTCAATTTTTCTTTTTTCTAGATTTGAAACATTATTAATCTTGTTTTTGATTTCTTTAATTTCCTTTTCAATTGATATGATTGCAGAATCTGATCCAAGAGTTTCAAATGTCCAATTTCCATTTTCTAAGATTTCTAATAAATAATCATGATATTTAATTAATAATGGACGATGACTTAATGTTATAAATGCAAACTTTTTGGTTTTTAATAAATCAAATAAATATGCTTCAATATCACTCGAGATTGCATTTGTTGATTCATCCAATACGATGAATTTTGGATTTTTGAACAAAATTCTAGCAAATTGAATTCTTTGTTTTTCACCACCACTTAAAACATCTTTCCAATCATGTGTCGAATTTAAATAGTTTAATCCAATATCACGATCTAGTAAATATTCTAACTTAACTTCTCTCAAAATTTCAACTAAATCTGAATCTTTATAACCTGATTGGATCATTTCTTGATGTGACATTGGATAAATGATTTGCTCTCTTAATGTTGCATTTGAGAAATATGGTCTTTGAGGTAAATAAACATCATCATCATCATTTGGTTTTGATAGTAAACCTTGGTATAACGGCCACAGACCAGCAATTATTCTTTCAATTGAAGTTTTACCACAACCATTCGCACCTAAGATTAAAATAGATTCATGATTTTTCAAATTGAAATCCAATTTATTTATTAATTTAATACCTTCATAACCTTCACTTGATGGAATAATAACATCAATTTTTTCAAATCTTAGTCCATTATAATGATATTGAACTGTACCTTTGATACTATTTGATAAATTCTCATCTCCATAATTAAAATTTGAATCATGAACTTGATGTAACACTGTTAATAAAGTGAAAACACGATCTGTTAAACCTGTTAATCTTGAAATATCTTTAATTGAATACATTAATCTACTACCAGCATCTGCCATTGATAACATTAATCTTTTGTTGACAATAAATTGTCTCATATTTCTTTCTTCAGTTTGTTGATTCAAATCATCTTTTAATGAAACAATGAAAATTGGAATCGATGAATATAAATAACCTAATGCAGACCAAGTATATTTCAAGATATAATCCTCCAAGAAGTTATATTTGACTCTAACCTTATTTAATTTGAAGATATGGTTCATCATTGAATCATAAATATTATTGATTTTGATTTTTTCTAGTTCAGAACCATCATAAAATGCAATCTCTTCACTATTATTAATCAAATTTAAATGATCATTATAGTATTCACCTTCTAGTTCAGACTTTTCTTTAGTTAATTTACCAAAAGGTGGAGTGAATTTTTTCAAAATTGCTGCAGTAATGAAATAATTAATAAAAATACCAGTAATACCTGCAGTACCTAAATTATCTCTTAAATAAACAGCGAAAAACACTAAATCAATCATTGGTTTACCAATATTTGAAAACAATGAACAAATCCCATTTGAGAATCTAGTGATATCAGTGGTTATATAATTATCGATATCTTTAATTTCTTTATTATTAAAACTAACTTTATAATAAGACATTCTTGAATCAAGATACATATCATGAACATATCTCATTAAATTAGTTCTGAAATTAATTGATAATTTCTTCTGTAGATATTTAATGGTACTATTCGTATAAGAAGCAGGAACAGCCATTAAAAACCAATATAATAAATCTCTTGAAAACTTTTTAAATTTCCCACCAATGATATCTTTAACGATTTGACCATCTAATTTTGTGATTAATAAACTTAACCAAGTTCTTGAAATTAGGAAAAAGAATTGAGTTATTAACAAGACTGTATTCTTATCATTAAATGAAGGAATCAAAATTTTCCAAATTATGCTTAATTGATTCAAGAATTTAGAACTAAATAATCTTTCAGTTTCAATTTCATTTTTGATAGTTTTGGAAAAATTCTTGAATTTAAATTTATCAGATTCATAAATTTCAGGATCTGTTGGTTGAATAACAACCTTTTTATGTCTTCCCTTGTATGGAATAAATAACTGTCTTGCACCATTTCTTAAAATAGTCGAAGATGATCTCTTATACAAAGGTCTTGAATCTCTTCTATCTCTAAAATCTGAGATTAACTTATTCAAGACATAACCAGCACCTAACCCAAATGAAGCTAATAAGGAGATGATAAATATAATGACTGGTCTTGATGGATGTTTTTTGTTTTCATGGTACAGTTGGATCAAACTGTGAATCAATAACTTGAGCTCGTACTTCCTGGTGTGTTTATCAAGAAGCGACGAAATGATCGACATTTTTATCTCCCTTTAAGTGAATTTACTCTATGAATTTCTATAAATTAATTTTTTTTAGTTGAATTAGAGAAGATATTATTTGAAATCAAGTGGCAAAATTTGCTTCTTATATAAAATTTTTGTGTCAAATATTTCTCTGCGGGGAGAAAAAGTGACAAATTATTAGTTTTGGGAATTTCAGCCACGGTTGAAAACGTTTAGGTGAAACATTACGTAATTCAAAATGAGATGATTACATAATACAGTGTGCTCCTTCTAGCTGTTTAGGCAGAGATCCTTTCTACAGACAGATACTCATCTATAAAAATTGTTCATTTGATCAATATGGAGTCATTCTTCACTTTAATGTCCTTGATTCCTTTGTTCTAGTCGATGTCTTCACTCTGCCTGTTCTCTTTACTCACTCTCTTCTTCATTCCCTTCTCCATCTTTCGTTTCCTGACTTGATCTTCTTCTTTTCTTTCCAGGATTCTCATTAACGAACTGGACAGATCCAATTGTGTTCATCATCGATTTGATATGATTCGTGTTAACACTTCTCAATGATGGTGATTTAACAACTCTATTATGATTATTATTCAAACTAGGCAATGGTGGAGTATTCATTAAGGTTGCAGTCCCAGGCAATGAAACATTTCTTCTATGTACAGGCGACGTTGGATATCTGCCTCGATCTAATTGCGACACTGCTGCTGCTCCTATTTTGGCAGGTGATAATGGTCTTTTAGTATGAAATGTAGGAGGTGGAGCTAAATGTGTGGTTGAGGGGTTATTTTTACTAGAGTTGGTGTGATTGTATTGATTAGCTTGAGGGTAGTGATTTCCAGTGTATGAGGATTGAGGTAGTGGAGCAGAAGAGGAGTGTTGATGACGTGTAGGTGATTGAGATTGAGTTCTTTGTTGAGATTGTTGTGTCCTTTGTATTAGTTCATATTGAGATTCCACTAGTTTAGTAATCAGCTCCTGACTAAACCCTTCACCAGAGAAGATCATGGGGATCAAATACGAAGGAATATTAGCATTTAAACAGGTTTTCAGCAATTCAGTGGATCTATTAATGGATTCGGCTTTGTAGTAAAGCTGCTTTGTTATTTCCTTTTCACGTTGGAGGCTTATAAGCTGGACGAGTGCTGCTTCAGTGTAAGGTAACTCAGCATTGGGGCCCAATCCCAGCAGACTGGAGAGGTTTTCGCTCATAGATTTAGTGGGAATTTGGAGTGTTTCTGTACAAATTTTTGGTGTTTTTATCAATTTTGTTTTTGTTATCGAAATAAGATTTTCTATAAAATTTGAATGAAACGCAAATGGAAGGAAATAGGGGAAGATTAGTGGTGTTTTACACACTTTGAAGAGGTTGTCTCACTGTAATTCTTTGTTTAGTCAGTACCATACAATTTTAATGACTAGGTGAGTCTTTTTAATACCAAAAATGGTGTAATTATGATATTTCTACCGTTTTTAACGCGTTTTAACCCGTTATTTCACTGTTATCCACTGGGTGATTGAGTGGAAGTACTAATTGTGACAAGATATCACTCTTTCAACACTCAATTTCTCTTGAATCACGGTCAAATAATCTTGCCTGTCCAGTCAGGGTAACGTTTTTATCTCCCCTAACTCAAAAATTCACAACTAAAAAATCACCGACTTTTCAATACATTTCACTTAGTCTTCAAATGTTTAGACAGTTAATCCGTTCATTTCATTCAAATTCCCAACAATTGAACAAAATGGCATCAAATGTTAAACTCCCACCTGCTTTATCAAAAAGAAAACCACAACAGACTCCAGAGTTAGACTACTCTACCTTATCAAACTATATCAATTTCAAAGTCCTTAATTCCATATTTGACATTGAATTGAAATTTAACGAGAAGTTAATCAAAGGATCAATCCAATTCCAATTACATTCATTGAATTCCATCTCTCAGATCATACTAGACTGCTCATTCATTAAAATTCATTCAATCAAAATCAATGATGAACCAACCACAAATTACACAGTTTCAGAAAGAAAAGAACCATTAGGTTCATCATTAACCGTCAATCATACCATCCCAAATGACACTACTTTCAATTTATTAATCGATTTCGAAACAACTGAGAAATCAACAGCTTTACAATGGCTGAGAACATCAAATGAAACTGTTCAACATTCAGCAGATTACGTGTTTACTCAATTAGAACCAATCCACGCAAGATCATTATTTCCATGTTTTGACACACCTTCCATTAAGTCACCATTCATTGCCACTATTAAATCATCTTATCCTGTTGTATTCTCCGGTTTGCCAACTTCTGAACCAAAAGATGGAATTTATAAATTTGAACAAAAAATACCGATCCCATCTTATCTTATCGCTATTGCAGCAGGTAACATCACATCAAATAAATTAAGTCATAGATCAACCATCTATGCGGAACCAGAAGTTTTAAAAGATGCAACTAATGAATTCAAAGATGATGTTGAAAGATTTATTAAAATCGCAGAAGATATAATAACTCCCTACATTTGGACCAATTATGATTTTTTAATTAATCCTGCTTCATTCCCATATGGTGGTATGGAAAATCCAAACATCACTTTTGTTACTCCTACTTTAATCTCCTATGATAAGAGTCAAGTCGATGTGATTGCACATGAATTAGCCCACTCATGGTCAGGTAATAACGTTACAAATGCATCATGGGAACATTTCTATTTGAATGAAGGATGGACAGTTTATTTAGAGAGAAGAATCACATCCCAATTACCAAATGGGGAAATCGATGAAAAATTTAGACATTTCCAATATATTCAAGGTTGGAATGATTTAATTGAATCAATTTCATCATTACCCAGATTTGAATATTCAAAATTAGTTCAAGATTTACAAAAAGGTGAAATTGATCCAGATGATACCTTTAGTTCAGTCCCTTATGAAAAAGGTGCTAATTTTATCTTTCATTTAGAAGTTAAATTAGGTGGAGTTGTTGAATTCGATCCATTTATTAAATATTATTTTAATAAATTTTCACAAAAATCAATTGATACTTATCAATTCGTTGAATCATTATATGAATTTTATGGAGGTGATGAGTCCAAGATTGCAATTTTAAATGATGTTGATTGGGAATTATGGCTATTCACACCTGGTTTACCACCAAAATATCCATTCAATACAGAGTTAGTCGACAATGTCACCAAATTAGTCAATTTATGGATTTCCAAAACTGATGAATTCACAAAATTAGAACAATTTGAAACTTTTTTCAACAATGAAGAGAATTCAAAGATCTATTCAAGTTTTTCATCACATCAAAAAATTTTATTCATTGATTTATTATTAGATGAATCATCAACTTCACCAATCCAAAATTCAATCGCTTCTAAATCAATCATTTCAGTCTATCAAGATTTACACACATCAAGAAACACAGAAATAAAATTCAGATTATTCAAATTCAAATTATTATCAAAACAATCTGAATATTACACCGATTTAGCAGAATGGTTAGGAAAAGTAGGTAGAATGAAATATGTTAGACCTTCTTATAGATTATTAAATCAAGTTGATTCAAAATTGGCAATTGATACTTTTTTGAAAAATAAGGATTTTTATCATCCAATTGCTTCTAATTTGGTGAAGAAGGATCTTGGATTGTGATCAATGTGTTTAGTTATTAATAGTTGATAGTTTTTGTTACATTTGGTAGTACATATAGAGTCATTGGCCTCCGCCATCATCACCTCCACAACTTGAAACTTCAAACTTCAATATATCTTACGTAATCGATTTCTATTTTTCTATTTTTTGACACGAATTGATATTTCAAAATCTAAAATCAACAAATTTTATCAATAAATTTCAATTGATTTCAATTCATCACCACCAAATCATGAATTTAGCAGACTTCTCCAGCATCTCCGTACGTCACATAGCACCATACATCCCACAATATCAAACTACTAACACTCCTTACAGCTCTCCCAATTCTCAGACAGATTAAGTCTCGACAGATTAAAAAATGAAGCTAATTCATTACAATCTAAATTATCCAACATTAAACCACCCCAAGAATTCTTTGATATCAAGAGATTAAGTAAACCTCAAAACTTCAGTGATATTCAATCTCGTGTCTCATATAACTTGAAATATTTCAGCACCAATTATTTCATCATAATTTTAATGTTGTCCATTTATTCATTATTGACTAATTTATTATTATTATTCGTTATTGTGTTCGTTGGTGCTGGTCTTTATGGGATTGGTAAATTACAAGGCCAGGATTTAGAATTACCATTTTTAAAGTTAAGTAATTCTCAATTATATACTGGGTTATTAATCATTGCTGTTCCATTGGGTTTATTCGCTTCTCCGATCTCAACTGTCTTATGGTTGATTGGTGCCTCTGCTGTGGTTGTTTTATCCCACGCTGTG
Organism: Phaffomyces coquimbonensis; assembly: GCA_030566895.1. NCBI lineage: Eukaryota > Fungi > Ascomycota > Saccharomycetes > Phaffomycetales > Phaffomycetaceae > Phaffomyces > Phaffomyces coquimbonensis. Next base: position 46,668 of record JAKUBM010000073.1, read on the forward strand.
TTTTTGGAAAAACCTGTTGAATTGGCTTTTGAAGAAGAAGGTGTTTAGATGATGACTGTGTGTTATATATTATACAGATTATATACGATTTAAATCAATTCTACGAGATGTGTATGTGGTTAATGTGACGTGTATCTAGGATGAATATAGAAGAAACAGCCCATGGTTTATTAGCTAAAATAATAATACAATTTTGCAACATAGATGAACCAAATCAAAAATCAATATAAGAAGAGTGTGAGTGTAAGAATGAGAGTAAAACGATCAAATGAACACCATAATTTATATTCAAACACAATCACAACAACATTCAATGATCCATAAACAACACAAAATCTTACAACAGGTCTCACAACAACTGCTTTCTCTCTGTGGTGGTGCTTGTTGAATATATATTGGTTGTGGTTGTTGTTGATAATACATTTGTTGTGGTGGATATTGTTGTTGATATTGCATTTTCAAAAGGATGCGTTGAGTGTGTGGTATCTAATACGGAGTATGGAAGTGGTGATATGAGTTAGTTTAAATAATACTTTCAAATGTAAAAAAAAAAATAGATTCAATAATTCTATTTTTATATATTTGATCTGAAACGCACATTAATTTTGGCTGTGTGAATTAAATAGAGAATTGAAAGAATGATCTCCGAGATCAAGAGTGATAATCTAATCCCACATCGTCATTCATGAATCATTGATCAAGGTCCAATTACAATTAACCAAACACGATGTTGTCATAACCACAGATGACACAGATCAATTTCTTACTCTAACAGTTGAACTCTGGAGTTTACTTTGAAGATTTTTTTTTTTCTCTTAAAGTATTTATTTCAGATCTATACAACTATGTCGCGCCTTATTTGGTAGATTTTTTATTCAGTAGATCTACTGAATAAGCCGCGAATTATATGGTAGATCTATCGAATAAGACAAAAAAGCTTCTGTTATTTAGTAGATCTACTGAATAAGAGTACCTTATTTGGTAGAAACACAGAATTCGAAGTATATTGTTTGAAAATCAGTTATAATCAATGTTTGTGTTGTTCAGATGATCTACACAGTTGTAAAGTTTGTAATAATGTCTTTTGGAATGTGTCAAACGGCTTTACTAGTCTTGAGCAATTAATCGTGTTTGAAATTTAGTTTACAATATTTAATTGCGAGATTTTTTCTGTAAAAATATATAATTATTGTTTTTTTCAACTGATGAACCCACACGTCTTTTTTTAAAGGCTGGCTGGACATTCTTTTCTGAATTGGGTTTTGCAGAGTCTATATCAATTTCTTTAATTTCAATAAAACAGAATAATATTTGCAGATTAATCTAAAATTTATTTCAATTGTAGAAAAAAAACTGGCTGGAAAATGAGCGGGATAAATTATTGGTTAATTTAATTGGTTAAAAATTTGCAGGTACAAACTAGTTTAACACATTTCAAAAGACATTACTACAAACTTTACAACTGTGTAGATCATCTGAACAACACAAACATTGATTATAACTGATTTTCAAACAATATATTTCGAATTCAGTGTTTCTGACAAATAAGGTACTCTTATTCAGTAGATCTACTAAATAACAGCTTTTTTGTCTTATTTGGTAAATCTACCATATAATTCGCGGCTTATTCAGTAGATCTACTGAATAAAAAATTTACCAAATAAGGCGCGACGCGACATACATACCTCAAAAAAAAAAAATCCAGAAAAGTTTAAAAGAATAAATGATCCCTAGCAGGATCGAACTGCTGATCTTGGCGTTATTAGCACCACGCCGTAACCAACTTGGCCAAGGGATCTCAATTGAGTCTTGGTATTAAGGTTATCTGACTAGCTGTATAAAAATTATGTAAGCATTTTTTTTTTTTTTTTTTTTTTATTTTTTTTTACAGAGAAAAAAAAAGAAAAGAACTTT
>JAKUBM010000074.1:0-48107 GCA_030566895.1 Phaffomyces coquimbonensis
TTTTTTTTTTTTTTTTTTTTTTTTTTTCTCTAAGATGATTGTTCATTAACTTTTTATCTATACACTCTTTGAAACTCTAGCTCTGTTTAGCTTGTATTTGTTACACCGTCTTTTTGATTTTCCTTATAACTTGCCAATCTGGCCTGTTCGACCCTGTTGTAAATTTTTTAGTTTTGCGGGTTGTGTGTGTCAAACAAACAGAGCATTTTATTCACCATCCAGTACGGGCGTGTGGCGTAGTTGGTAGCGCGCTCCCTTAGCATGGGAGAGGTCTCCGGTTCGACTCCGGACTCGTCCACTTTTTTTTTTGTCACAAGCTAATTTATTTGATGATTGAATTTAATTCTTTTGAGTTTGGCTTACTGTTTTAGATGAAGTCATCTTAGATAAAATACCTAGGCCCCCTTTCATGTTCATCTTTCCGAAGATGTGTACATTTGTGGTAGCTGATAACTTTTAATTTTAGTTTGATTATATCGAAAAATAACCATTGGTTCTACATTTTATTGATCAACTATCATTCAGTATGTATTCACTAATAAATAATAAATAACACACATATTGTAATGAATTATCTTTATATCACAATTTATTCAAAAACTTTATAATACCAATTCATGACTATATGTATTTAAATGAGATTTATAGCAATGAAGCACTGTATTTATCGTCCCAATCAAATATGAAGGCACCTAAAAGTTGTAAATCTTCTAACGTTTTTGATCTTCTTGATTCCTCACTACCTTCGCCATCTTCTTCATCATTATCACCGCTTGCTTCCACCTCGATGTTAATCTTATGATTAATTTTAAGTTTTTCCAAAAATTTTGAATTCATATATTTTGAATCAACTTCATTTTCTTCAATTAATTCATTAATTTCATTATTAAACTGTATGAAACTCAAATCAGTGAAAGGTAAGTTCAATTCATTCAAACTAAAGACATCAATATCGAATTTGTTGATCAAATAATCATGGTTTATATCATTTGCAATATTGATTGAAATGAATAGATTATTCAAAAAAATTATTAAAAGTTTAGATAAGTTTAAAATAATATCATGAAATGTTTTGAAGGATGAATCTAATTCATTATATTCTTTTAAAACAAGTATACCAATATTCAAAAGCTTGAAGTTGAAATTATAACTTTTGATTATTTCTTCAATTTTTGGGAAAACGTTCACTTCTTTAGATTTCAGCTCATATAATTTTAGAATGTCTAATAATATAGTCAATCCAATTATTAAACTTGAAGTGAAAACACTGTTAATTAGAGTATAGTTATATATGGAATATAGTTTATTCTTAACGAAAGACCAGCAGAATTTAATGATGTAAACTGATGAAGTTATGCAAGCCTCATTGAATGAAATGATTAATTTTGATGAAATTTTTGATTCATTTAATATTTCAGATGGATAATTTAGGTTTTTGATGATTTTGTTCAAATTTCTCTTTAAATGAAAATGAAAAAATGGTTTTGTTAACAATACAATACCATCTAATTTAATCAAATGCAATAATAATAAATTTTGGAAATTAACATTATCATCTCTATGGGTAGCAAGTAAATCAACATCATTTTGAAATAAATTTTCAACCTTTAATTGTCTAGGTAGGTTATTTGACCAAGTGTTTAAGTCAATTGCTAATTTATAGCAGTTTTTGATTGTTATTTTATGATTATAATATATATTTAGATAAATTTCACCATTTAATTTATGTAATTTCATCAATTCATTTTGACACACAGATCTTATATTATCATTATTTTCGATAGGTAAATTAGTCATGTCATCACATGAATAATAATCAATAGTTAAAGGTCTGCCTAAATTAATTGAAATCAGTCTATCGAAAACGAACAAAGTTCCCCATAACTTTCTTCTATGAGTTGAATCTTTATATAATAAATTTGCTTTCTTTCTATTTAATCCTAATGATTGGGCAGTTCTAATAGCTTGACCAAGATTGAACCATGATGAATCCCTTCTATTTGTTAACAAATCATAAATGAAAAACAATAGATAAACTTGAGTTAGTTTCAAATTATCATCTTCTTTAGCATTTTTCATTAAATCAATTGCAAGGTTATAATATTGTATATGATCATTTGATTTTATTTCAGGATTCATTGTCCTTTTAGATATAAATGCAACTGCTAAAAGTAAATAGATGAAAACAGTATCTAAATTTTTAGCCTTATTTGGATTTTTTAAAAGTTCAAATATATCAAAATCTAAATAACTGTCAGGGGTTATATAAACTGATGCATTGATAGTGTTTTTAAAGATTTGAATCAAATCTTTTACAGTATCTAGATTGTCTTTATAGAGAAAACCAAATTTGATATTATTATCGATATTTGATGACAGTTGATGGGAATGAAACATACTTGAAGGAATTTCATTTGATTGAAGTAAAGTTGTATCTGCGACAAAACTTGAAGATGATGGATCCTTAAAAAATTCTGATTGATTAAAATCAATTGGATTTGGTAAAGCTTTATTTAAATTCAAAAATTGTAAGATTTTTTTGGTTTGATTTAGTAACGTTATTGGTGAAGATTCTCCAACATATGAAAAATTATGAACTGGTTCAATAACTGAGGTTTTTGGTTGTGAATAAGGGATCTTGAAATCTGAGAAGTTTAAATTATTTTTCTCATAATGGGTAGTGCTGTAATTGAAGGGATCCTTATCTTTTTTGTTACTTGAATCTGCAATATTCTCAAGATCACCAACAATATCAATTTTAGTAGCATCTTGATTGATCTCATAATGGGAACATTCTGAATCAGGTGATTTAGCTTTCATGTACCGTATTGATCTCTTGTCAACAAAATCATAGTTACAACTAGAATGTTTGTTTTTCAATTTACAAAATGAACAAGGTTGTTGACCATCGCATTTTCTCTTTCTTGTTTTACAGAAGGTGCAAGCTTTGGTGATGTTTTTCCTTGTTTCAGGGGTTGAAAGCTTCATGGGCACAGAAGTGATGGGGATTTTAGGTTTGTGAATTAACAATAAATTAATAGTACAAGGATATCAGTAAAAAGAGTCTAAATTAGACCTCTTGTATATTTTATTCATTCAATTATACTTTCAAGTTTCCACTGGTATGAGCCGCTAAAAATTAATTTGTTGGAATTACGTAATGTCGTCGGCAATCGGCAACTGGCACCCGAAATACAAAAAAAGCCACTTCCTTGGAGGAAACTGTGACTCGACGTAGTGGAATTGCATGCTGTCATATTATGCAGTAGCTTGCCCCAATTTGCTCCATTAATTCGCAATTTTTTATCGATCTGAAAACAATCTTTTGATCTTTGAATTCCGCTGGATTTTGATTGTAATTTCAATTTTCCGCACTGTAATTTTTTAGCCGCTTTTGCATTAATCCGAGATTTTGCCAAAATTAATCCGTTCATTCAAATTGAGGGCTTCGATATTTCTGCACTACGTGAAAACTTGGTTTGATTCGGCTATTTTAATCATGATTCATGGTCAACTAAGCATAGAGGGTGGAGGTGTATAGGGGGAAACACTAATGTACGTCTCATGGAAATCGTAAATATTTTGGATTCTGCAGCGTGTTATAGTTATTAATTATTAATGATGCTATATTGAATTTTGACATAAATGTTTTAGGCCCGTCCTAGTCGGGCGGCGGGCCTATCTAGATTCTAAAATTTAACACAGCCGATCGATCTGATAATTGAAAAAATCAAATGAAAGATCTTGTCACTTGTGGCTCGTGAGCCGTGAGTCGTGACTGTCTTGACTCTTAACTCTTGAGTCTTGACTCGTATTAATGCCAGAGAAAGGAATTGCATAATATAATAGGTTCTAGGATAGTGCTCCGATCATGCTCTGTCTCTCTACTACATAGTACAAAGTCTCTTCAGATCTCATATTGTGAGCGTTGACGTATGAACTTTCAAGAATCAAAACTCATATCTTTGAAATTCTGAAATTCACATTCTTAAGATCAAACATTAGATTTTACAGTCTAGACTCAGTCTAGACTTTTAAACTGCAATTTGAACCAAGCCACCGTACGCAACTTTTAGCATTTTTGAAAGTCAAAGTATGAGTACATGTACATTGTACTACATATATAAATGAATCGTACATAGTACATACATATATATCGGTATAGAATTGTACCGGTATACAACATTCCAATGTAAATTATCGGTTATAGCTTATAGCTTATCACACATAAATTATGGAAGCAGATCAAGGCTCAAGCAGATCAAATTGTCAAATTTTAGTTCTTGATTAGTTAAAGAATCACGATAAACACTGGAATATTAAGCTGGCATTCATTAATGATGAATGTTGTTCTGTTTATGTACCATTATGTATCGATGTTCGGTGTCTTAAATTTTACTAATGCTGTTTCAATAGCTCATTGATTCGATCTGTTTTATTGTTCTCACCTGACAGATCCAGATTCCAGACTCGGCTACTATAATTAGAGTGAATTACTGTATGTACTTAGTACTATATATAATTACTAACAATAATGAAATAGATAATGGGTTATGTGTGATTTGAAGTTGGAATTATCATTGCGGTTGTATATTTGCATTGTTAGATTCCAATCAAGCCTTTGAATTTTGAATATGTAGATTTTTGAAAATGATTTACATTTCAATAATATTAAATCAAGATTCAAAAATCAAAAATCATAACTAGTTTAATAATAAGTCGAACTCAAATTGGGTTTGATTAAGACTATTTTATTTGTGGTACTTCAAGCAGCTATAAATTTTGTAAGACATTAGATTATGGAAAAAAAAGAGCATCATTGTTTTTTTTTCTCTTAGATCATTGTGGGTTAATTAGAGATTCACTTGACTGAAGCATTCACAAATTTTTGATTGATGTACATAAATTTTAATCACGAGCTTTGAACTCATATAACTTCTGAGTTCTGACTCCTGACTTCACGACAGATCATCTCACTATAACATCTTCAAAGTTCAAATGTTAGAAAATAAAATTAGTGGAAATATGTCCAAGCCTAAGAACCAATTCAACTTTCACAACTTTAATGGTTCTATACTATATTGACAGACGATTTGAATTTATTTATGATTAAAAGGGGTTTAGAGGATCTGCCATCTGGAACATGGATCAAACTTAAAGCTATATAGAAATTTGAGACCATTAATGTGTAACGTATTTCACTATGATACTCTGGAAAGAGTAACAAAATAACGTTGCAGGAAAAGTAGTTTAGGGTCGTGTACTTATGGGAGAATATTAATAGTAATAGTATAGTACTAAATAACCCATTTTAGTAGTCTTCTTGTTATATATCTATGTAAGAGTCTTTTGTATAATATTCATTTTTCATATAGTTCTCATTCAGAAGTTTTCCCGTTGCCTCAAAAACTATACATACTACAGATGACAGTTTTCAAACATTCTATCTATTGTACTATGCTACCAAACTGCAAAGGCCAGAAAAAAATAAGAAATTGGTTTAAATTTTTTCATGACGTCACTGAAACAAATAAATTTATCAATTAACAAAATCATGAACATTTTAACTGAATTTAACTGACTTTATCTTATATAATTCAAATGAAGCAATTAATGGGAATAGCACCACACATTTGAAAGTAATGTCAAGTTTTTTTAGGACTCTATTTGGTATTCATTCTTACATTTCCTGTTTTGACCTTTTTGCAACTATTTTCATGTTGTGTTCAACACTTTCAATTTACGCATCAGTTCAGTCTTATATTGGAATTTGGATCGTAATCGAAGATATCTAAAGTATTTGAAATCATCTTAAGAAAGAACGTGTTTTTATTCGAATACTTCTAGCCTCTAGGTAATGAACTCTAATGTCGAAAAAGCTCCATGGTATCGATTTCAGGAATCATAACCCAGTTTTGTCTATATATTATTAAAAAGTGATTTCCTGTTTCAGAAATTTGAAATGATTTAACTTAGGTGAGGTAGACCGTAGATAGTAAACACATAGAAGAGATTATTATAAATACTCCACAAAACAGTAAGACTGTGTGCAACTGTGTACCATTAGCGATTTTTGAATCAAAAGCCAACCAAACCCCCCATTACCACGGTCTTAAACCCAATAAAAGCGAATCACTAGTTATATTAATCTGGACAAATGGACTACTAAAATCCAACGATTAGTTTTCAAATCAATAATCAAATATAGAAATTGAAAGACTTTATTACTACACAGTTCAAATAACACCCCAAGGCTCTTTTTCTAAGGGAGGAAGATTAATAATCGATTGGATTCTGGATTCTGGAAATATCAGCCGAAAATGACACATAATTGATTTATATTTGAGATCCGGATTCCGCAAAATAGACTCTCTCCACAGTGCACACATGGATGATGGAACTCCTTCAAATTTGTAATAAAAATATATATAAGTATCTACTTATATCTCTCTGCTCCAGTGATTAACTGACTAGTGCAGCTATCTACTATCCTTCTTATATTTAAAATGCCTTCTGCCTTGATCTTAATTGACATTCAAAACGATTATTTCCCAAATGGAAAACTAGAATTAGATAACATTCAATCATCAAGTTTGAATTGCTCAAAATTTCTTCAATTCATCAGATTGTATAATTCATCTAAGAAAAAACAAGTGAAAATCATTCATGTCAGACACGAATTCATTGGTGAAGCTCCATTCTTCAATAAGAATACGATTGGATCTGAAATTAATGAAATCGTTAAACCAATCAACGGTGAAACAGTCATCACTAAAAATCATCCAAATTCTTTTGTTAATACAAACTTACAAGAAATCTTGAAAGAAAACAGTATTGATCATTTGTATATCATTGGGGCAATGGCAAATGTTTGTATCCAAGGAACAACTAGACATGCTTCTGAAATTGGTTATAAAGTCACCATTTTAAAAGATGCAATTGGTTCAAGAGATTTTGAATTTGAAGGTAACGTTGTTGATTACAAAGATATAATGAATTCTGTATTTGCAACTTTATCATTTGCTGGTTATGCTGATTTTAAATCAACTGATGAAGCAATTAAAGAGTTATCATGATTTTATTAAAGTAATATACATTTCTATTTGCTATCTTCCATATTTGTATCTTCTTCCACGATAGTTTCTTCAGTTTGAGCGTGCTGTTGCTGTTGTGCTTCTCTTTGCTGTCTTGCTTGTTCTTCTTCTAATGATAATCTTAAAGCTAGAGCTAAATCTGGATCCATGCCATCTCCAAAATCTCCAAAGTCACCAAATTCATTACCATTATTCATGGCACCATCTTCACCCATAACAATTGCTGATGACGCAACAACCTCATATAGTTGCCTTTCACTTGGAGGAATTGTGACCAAATGCGAATTATCATTTGAATTAACGATTGAAATGAATTTCTCTAATTTTTCTGTATTTAATCCTTCTTCACCATAATTAATAAAATCAATAGATATGTTATTTTTCTTCATCTTCTTGGCCAATTTTTCTAATTCTTTGTCACTTTCCTGAATTGGACTACAAACAAATGAAATTATTCTTTGATGTTGGACTTTATTTAAACGATGTTTTAATGCTAATGCTGCAACTTGGATACCTGTAGAGAAGTGCAATTCCCCATGCACCTGTGTCGAATGGACACCACTCAATATCTTCCCGTAATCAGCTGTGAGTGTGGATACGACTTGTGGGCCTGTACCACCAGAAGCTAATAAACCAACTGTGTTTTCTGGATTTGAATGTATTTTGTTCTGGAAAACGACGTCTAGAGCCTCCAATTGCGCCTGGAACCGCGTAGGCGCGTAGTCTCCATTACGACTGAATTCTGAGTTGTCAATGACGACCATAGTGGCTTCTAAAGGCATCTTGTGAGTGTTTTAATTGGTTGAATTGGGTCGTAAACAAACAAATAAATTCAAATCGCCACCGACTTTTTAGTTTCTAATAATCCGCGAATTTTTATCAAACTAAGTTCACAGCGCTCAAATACAGAACAATAATCATTAATTCTTACCCGCCCTATTACCAACCCACTTATCCGTCAAGATGAGCATGCGCTCAACAGTGCTCACACTTCGTACAGTCAAGCGACCAGGAGAGTCCAGTCTTGCCATAGAGAGCTCAATTCCCATTGCTGACAGATCAAATTCGACCATCCAACCATCAAATAACAATAAAACAATCAGCACTATCAATGATAAATCTTTCATTGATGAGCCTGTCTCCTTGATATCATCTTTCCATGATCCAAGAACCTCAAGTGAGACCGTTCTGGTGGATATCTCTCAGATTCCAGGTGCGCAAGAAGGTGATATCGCAGAATTACAACCCATAACTTCAACCGATAATGATGATAATGATGATATACTTAATAGTTTCAACATGAATAAACAGAAGAAAAAAGGTAGGAAACTTGTGTTTATGGTCAAACAGATGAACTCTGAACTGTTGAAAAGGTCTAAAAATTCACAAATTTCAATAATATCTGGTTCTTTACAATCTATATTCAATTCAAATACAAGAAATCCAGTCATTGTTAAACTAAAACAGAAATCTAAAGTTGAAGCAGATTTAGTTGAGATTATGGTGAAGGACATTGGTTTAAATAGAGGTGATATTTGGGAATTATCTTCTATTTTAAACAATACTTGTGTTTATAAAAACCAAAAACTAACTTTCCTACAATCAATTAGAGCAACTGTTGGTGCTATTTATAAGTTTGGTAAGAAATCATTCAGTGCATATATTGGAGAAAATACCAAAATTGTTTTCAGATCTGAATCTGCAAGATTGATATTTTTAATTCAGATAACTGAAGAAATGTATCATTTTCAACAAGATGGAGAAATTATGTTTCATAAAGTTGTTAATTCCCTATTTCCTACAATTTTTAAAAAATGGAGAGATGAAGAAACTCATCATTTAATCACAATTGTCTTTGTTGCAAATGTTGATTTCTCCCAATCTACATGGGTTGATTTGAAAGAAGGCGAGAGATTGAAGAAGACAAAAGATTACTATAGAGTAGTGGTGGACCAAATTAATATTGTTCATTGGAATGAAATTATGACCTCATTAAGAACTGAATTTGCGAACTTTAAGAAAGATATAATGACAGATCAACTGAAGAAAAATATAAATAAAACTTCAACAAGATTTCTACCTTCAATCAAATCAGATATATTAGGTACTATTGACCTATCAACTACTTTAGTTATGGATAGATTCAAAGATCCAGATTTAAGACATACAGCTAACCATTTCATAATGATCAGTGCTGGGAACGGGTTATTCGATGTTAATTATGATGATTTATTAAGTACTGGTAAAAGACAGCTAAGTTCAGAATTCTCAGTTGATATTATATGCTTAGCTCAACCTCCTTTGCATGTTACTCCACTGTTTAGATACAGAGATCATTCAGATATTTTACATCATTGTGTTCCTGGTTGGATAGATATTTCTTATTGGAATGAATCATCTTTAAGAAATAATGGAAACTGGTTACCAAAATGCAAAATTTATGAATTACAAATGATGGGTATTATGGAAAACAACATGAGCTCTGTCACTGTTCAATATTTGAAAAAGCCAAACTCAGAAACTAATGCGTTAGATGTTATGGCAACTTATGATAAAGATTACTTCAACGTTACAAAAGATGCAACAATTGGTACTATTGAAAATGAAGATCAAATTAAGAAAAACACTAGGATACCAATTGAAAAAAGCAAATCACCACCTTCAATTAATAACTCTTCATTAAGGTGGAAAGTTCCAAATTCATCAATTTCTAAAACAGAAACAAATATAACTTCAACTCCAATCTTCACAATCTCAAAATCTGCATTGTCTTCACTAAAACAATATGCTTTTAACTCGACTGCTTCTGATAGAACGGATCAAATTTCATTAAATCCATCAATTGATTCTTCAATTAGTTCATCTATTCCTAAACTGAATAAACGGTTCAATCAAAATTTAGGCTCAACTTCTCCATCTTCGACTACTTCTTTGATCAATTTTTCAAAAGAATCCAATTTATCAGTCATTGATTCATTAAAGAGTTTAATGTGGACTGAAATTGAAAACATTTCACAAAAGATTGATCCAAATTCTTTCAAAAGGTTCGCTGTTGGTAAATGGCAAGATGTTTTTCCTCAACATGTTCAACGTCGTTTGATTAAGTGGAGATCATTATCTTCACCATCTGAATTACCAGTTACAACACCAATTTTCCCATCTCCTGATGATTTTTACAACAATTTTACATTTCAAACGCATACTATTGGTATCAGTGATGCAAAAGAGAAATATATGACATCTGGAGACTTAATGAGACAAATGATCCACTTAAGATTGATGTTTGGTTTTCAAATTTGTTTCGGTCCAAAAATTGAAAAAGTTGAATCAAAAAGAAAAACAGAAGGTAATAAATCTTTAATTATTAAATACTTACCATTTAGTGATGATAAATTACCAGGTACAAGAATCTACTTATCATTAGATGAAGAAATTCATAGAATTTCATTTAATTATGACGAAACTATTAATATTCAGTGTTATCATCGTGTCAATTCAAATAACAATTTATTCATCAAAGAAAATAGAGACTCTGCCTCTAATATCACCATTAAGACAAGATATCAAAGAACTTATCATCCATACAACTTAAATTCTAAATTAATGAAACCACATACTTTCAATTGGAATAAATACGATCAATTGTTGGCTGGTTATATTGATGGGAACGAAGATTCAAATGATAATGATATCAATGATGAAAAATTAAAAAAGAATAGAATAAAATTTGTTTTATTACCTGCTGAAATTCCAAAGTCGACATATTTATCAAACGAGAATAAAGAATTGTTAAGTGCTGAAGAAACAAGAGTTGAAGGTTTGAGAAAATTAATTGCAACTTTACATAGAGGTAGTTTCAGACCAGAAGGTAGGGATACAACGTCAAGAAGAAAACTAAAGGAAGAAGCAATGCCTGAAATTAGTTTTTACACTGGTGATCTAGTTACGTTCTTACAAGAACAATATTTAGATTTGAATAATTTAAATACATTGAAAAAAGTTGATTCAACAAATAATAGTTCGATTGGTAATTCAATCAATAATTCATTCACTAAAAATATCAAATTGATTGATCTTTTCAATGTTTTGAAAAGCTCAAAAGGTATCAAATTCAATGATAGAAAATGGCATTGGAAAGTCCATAAAACAAGTTTCATCGGTTTAGAATTAGTCACTTGGCTAGTTCATAATTTTGAAGACATTAATACAAGAGAAGAAGCCGCTGAATTTGGTAATCATTTAATGGATGTTAAATTTCTAGAACATGTTGAAAATAGACATAAATTCTTAGATGGTTATTATTTTTATTTTTTGATTAAGCCAGAAATTGTTGAAAATGTTAATAGTCCAAGTACAATTTCTTCCCCAGCTTCTTTTGAAGAAGCAAAAATTTCAAGATCAAATAGCATTAACAGTAATAATGGAAGACCAAGCTCTAAATTCTCAATGACTCCAGTTATTCAACCTGAAGTTGATGATTTCAATAGTGGTTCAAATTCTTTGAAAAAAATCAAATCAACTACTTCTGAAATCTCAAGAATTCAGACAAATAATTCAAACATTAACAAACAAAGTGTTATATTAAGTCATTCTCTGAAATTTGATTTAGATCCTAAAAAGTGTTCATATAAACCAGAAACAATGACAGTTCATTATGATAAAGTTCATAATCCAAATCATTGTTTTCATATTAGACTAGAATGGTTAACTGCAACACCAAAATTAATTGATGATACGATTAATAGTTGGTCAAGAATGTGTGAAAGGTATGGGTTGTTATTAGTTGAAACTCCATGGAATGAATTATGTGAAATCCCAAGATTGAATCCATTTCATTCTTATGTGGATATTAGACTATCAATTAATCCATGGTTAGATACTGAATTTAATAATGAAGAGATTTTAAATTTTCAGAAATTTTATTATCATATTTATCTTTTAGAATATTCTGGATTTTTAATGGACAATAGGGCTTCAATGTTTTTCAGCAATAATAAAGAAGAAAGAAATCTAGATATTTCATATTCTTGGGGTAAACCAACTTTCAAATATGCTCAATATATTCACAGAACTGGGGCTTACATTGCAGAGATTAGAGATACTGGTGATCTATATTTAGCACCAAATAACACACATGTTTCTAGAGTCAATGTTGGTAATTTAAAAAACCCAACTTTTATATTAGATTCACAAAAAATCATGTTAGAATTTAGAAAGACATGTTTTTCAACTGAAAAATTAAGAAAGATTTTCTTAAAGGCAAAAGATCAATGGGAGATGTCAGAAAAGAAAATGGTCAGTGGTAGATTGACTCCAATTCCAGATGATTTAGTATCAATTTAAACGACAAAAAGAAATAATAATGTATCATTATCTTAATGTATATTTATGAATTAATGATGATTTTTTTTACACAATTAATATTGTAATATAATCGTTCATTTGATACTTTATTCTGCAATTCTTTGAGCAACTTTAATAGCATCAGCTAAGACACCAGCAGCAGTGACTTCAGCACCTGCACCGGCACCTTGAACGATCAATGGATTTTGATAACGTTTAGTTTTGATTGAAATAACGTTATCAGAACCTTTCAATGAAGCAAATGGATGAGAATAATCATATTTTTCAACACCAACAGAAACGATGTTGTTCGGTAAATCAACAGTACCGACAAATCTTAAGACTTTGTTTTCTTTAGCAGCTTCATCTTTCAAAGATTGTAATTCATGATCATAATTTGGTAATTTTTCTAGAAATTCAGCAGATGATTCAACTGATTCTAAGTCTTTTGGGATTAATGATTGAACAGGGAATGAAGTTGGTGATTCAACTTGAGAGCCTGATAATCTAGCTAAAATTGTGACTTTTCTAGCAACGTCTAACCCGTTTAAATCATCTCTTGGATCAGGTTCAGTATAACCTAAAGATTTAGCGACACTGACAATTTCTGAAAATTTAACATCTTTTGGACTTGAGGTTGAATATTCATTGAAGATGTAGGATAAAGTACCTGAAAAGATCCCTTCAATTTTTTCAACTTCATCACCAGTGGCAATTAAATCATTAATAGTACCAATGATTGGTAAACCTGCACCAACTGTAGCTTCATGATAAAACAAACCTGCATTCTCTAATTTTGAGCTTTCTTTTAGTTCATTCCATGATTTTAAGTCACTTGAAAAGGCCTTCTTGTTAGGAGTAGCGATTGAAATACCAGCTTTGATTAAATCAGAATAAGTTGAGGCGATTTTTTCGTCAGAGGTATTATCAATCAAAATAACAGGGTTTGGAGACTTTGTTAAATATTGGATCAATTTTTCAGATGATAAGTTATCTTGATTTGCTGAATCAACCTTTGATTTCCAGTTTGATAAATCAATTGGTTTGTAATCTTCAGAAATGACTGATTTTCTAGATCTTGCAATTAAGATAACATTATATTGAATTGAGGATTTTAATCCATTTAATTGATTTAAAAAAGCAGCACCAACCACACCGGTACCTGAAGTGATCAAAAAGTTAGATAGATTACTTTAGTAAGTTAATTGATACGCAATACTTACCAATTATGGCTAAGTTAACGGATTTAGACATGTTTAACAGGAATTTCTTTTACTAATTAGGTGAGTATTTAAGTCTCTGTCGAAACTTTAGCCCAACAAAAAAAAAATGGCCGAAACCGGTGTAACTAACTAACAGTCCACATAAAGTTGAAATGATATATGTAATTGTAATTTGCACTCCTTTTGTACGATACATTTCATTTTGATTTCAGATTCAATACAAAATTGCTTCGATAGTCAAAATAAAAGGAAGTAAGCAGAAATAAACCGATCAAATTCAAAATCTTGGGATCAACCAATCAAAACAGGAATTGGTAATCAACAACCAGAATGTCGAGTAAAAGAATCTAGACGAGACAGGTGTGTGTATTGATATATAAATCATTGCGTGAAAGTTCTAATTGCTCGCTATAAATCCCAATTCCCAATTTTTACCCATCGTTTTCAGACTTTTAGGAAGTTTAGAATTATAGAATTTCAAATGTTTAACAGTGTCTTCAATCACAACATCTGAAACAATTACCAGCTCCATCTCTCCTCTTCCTTCTCTTTCTTGTTCAATATTATCATTATTAGTGGTATAGTATACTTTCAGTGCATTTCTGGAAGTTTTAGATCCACTCACAATGAAATCAATACCAACATTGAAGACCCAGATTAAAACTTTTTTAGTCTCTTCAGTATTAGCAAATTCAACAATTCTAGTGGCATTACTATTAATGTTATCTAATAAGTTATTGTATGTGTAGTTATGTGGGTCAAAGGTTTCCTTGATAGAGTCATAATGTAAATTCAATGACCATTTAAATACTTTTTGTAAGCCTGAACTTTTATCAAATTCCCCAATTAGTGAATCACATACAGTGCAACAGATCTTATTCTCTAACCTTTTGATATTCGAAACAACTGTATCTTCAATATTAAAAGCAAAATAATATGATCCTGTAATAATACCATTCGAAACGGGTTTCAATGTTGAAAATCTGTCTGATGAAACCTCATTATGATCATGAGGTTTATGACAATGCCAGAAATCCATCATTTCAGCCCATAATTCAGACGGCATCTCTTCCAATGATGTTATTTTACCTGAGTCTATTATCAATGAATCACAAGTATGGCAATTGAATTTATAACTATTTTCAAGTCTTTTTAAATATTTTGAATCCCATTTATAGGTTGATCCCATACTCATTAGATGATTTGTGGATCTGCTCAGTGGTTTGTCGGTTATTATAGGAAGTCTTATTCTTATAGTGCCATCTTTATCTGAGAAGCAGTCGTTGATGTTGGGTATAATAGGAACTGAATTTGGTAATGGAATGAACAATAGAGAAGTATTTGGGTTTGAAAATTGCAGCTTGATCAATTGTTTGTCAACTTGAGAGATTTCTTTAACGTTGAGTTTTTCTTTCTCATCTGATTCGACGATTATTGAGACACTTCCTATTCTTGGGAGTAGCTCAGCAAAGTATTTGATTGTCATTTTAAAACGGTATTGTTTCTTTGTGGGAAAATGAAAAAAATTAGGCCCGGGCGTTATAGAAAGTATTCAATACTGTTATCTCAAGTAGAAATTAGAGAACTACACCTGTAATAATATAAATATTAAAATACACTAATAAACTAAATAATAAATACTTAAATACAAATAAACATCAAAAACGAAACCAAAATGCAGCACAAAACATTTTCTATTATAATTCTTCAGGAACATCATCATGGAAATATTTACCTTCTAGAGTTGGTTTGATAACACCAACTCTAACACAGAAATCACCAAAGTGTTCACCATCTTCTCTTTCTAAAGCCCATCTTTTGAACAATGGTTTCAAAATAGCTAAAACTTCCTCTTCTTTAATGGATTGTTTGAAAATTTTATTCAAACGTTGACCATGGAAACCACCACCCAACATTAAGTTATAAGTACCATAAGCTTTACCGACTAAGGCAACTTCAGCTAACCATGGTCTAGCACAACCATTTGGACAACCAGTCATTCTCATGACAATAGCATCATGACGTAACCCGTATTCTTCTAAAGCGTCTTCTAGTTTGGAGATTAAAACAGGTAAATAACGTTCAGATTCAGCCATTGCTAAACCACAAGTTGGGAAGGCAACACAAGCAGCTGATGATAATCTTAAACCTGAGAAGTTAGTGTTATCTAATTTGTATTTTTGCATGATTTCCTTAACTGAAGGTAATTCTTCATCAGAAACACTTGAAATTAAAACGTGTTGATTACCAGTTAATCTGAAAGAACCTTGGGAATTTGATCTTGATTGGAAATATTCAGCAATTTTTTTCAAACCTGTCTTTTGAGGTAATTCAGCAGTGTCCTCAACACGACCATTTTCAATAAAACAAGTGAAATGATGTTTACCAGTTTCATCAGTAACCCAACCAAAATGATCAAAGTTATCTTTAATTTCATAACTTCTTGGTTCTTGGAACTTCTTGCCCCAGTATTCTTCAACCTTTTGTTTATAACCTTCAACACCTAAAGTATCAACAGTGTACTTTAATCTTGCATTTTTACGATCTTTTCTGTTACCAAAATCTCTTTGAACAAGCATAACTTTTTCACAAACGGTATGAATTTCATCAGTAGGAACAAAACCAAATAATGAACCAGTTCTTGGATATGTCTTTTTGTTATTATGAGTAGAACCCATACCACCACCAACTAAGACGTTGAAACCGACAACAGTGTTATTTTCAACAATAGCAATTAAACCAACATCAGAAGACCAAACATCAACATCATTGAATGGTGGAACAGTGATGTTAATCTTATACTTTCTTGGTAAATAAGTTTTACCATAAAAGGGTTCATTGTCTTCAATGGCATTACCAGCGACTAAAGTTGAAACAAGTTTCTTTGGACCTTCTTTTCTATTTTCAAAAATCTCTGGCCAGTTTGATTCATCGTCTTCTGGATCTTCACCTTTTAACCAAATTTCATGATATGCTGTAGTTTGTGGTAATAAATGTTCAGAAACTCTAGTTGCAATTTTTGCAACTTCACCATGAACTTTAGTATTACCTGGTAGTGCAGAAATCATGATATTTCTATTAACATCACCACAAGCACCTAAAGTATCCATTAAAGCAGCATTCATAGCTCTAATAGAGGGTTTCAAATTATGTTTAACAATACCATGTAGTTGGAAAGTAGCTCTAGTGGTAATTTTTAAAGTACCATTACCTCTAGTATCAGCTAATTTATCCATTGCTAACCATTGAGAAGGTTTCGTAATACCACCTGGTAATCTAACTCTTGCCATGAAGATATAGTATGGTTCAAGACCTGCAGCTTTTCTTGCATCTCTGATATCACGATCATCTTGCATATAGATACCATGGAATTTAGTCAATTGTTGATCATGAGCAGCAATAGCACCAGTTGATTCATCCTTTAACCCTTCAGCAATTCCACCTCTTAAATAATTAGAAGCAATTTTTATGTCTTCATTTGTGATTGGAGGTGGTTCATCTGCAGTTTCAACGTTATCAACACCTAAGGCCTTCCATAATTCAGATTCCCATCTTTCATAACCGGTTTGATAACCATCTGGATCTTGATCATCACCTAAACCTAATGGAATTAAAACTTTGGCATTTAAAAAAGTTAATCTATTGAAGATATCAGTTGCTGGTTTATTATAAAAATGTTTATCTTGAGCTCTTGGCCAATATAAAGAATCACCCATACCAAACACTGTAATTTTAGAGAACTCTAAATCTAAATCACCTGAATTTTTGATAGAATCCCAAAATTGTTTACCATTTTGTGGAATTTCACCTTGACCTGCAGTTGAAGTAATAAAGATAATATTTTCTTCTAATGGTAATTCTTCGAGAATAATATCATCCATTGATAAAACTTTTGGTTTCAAACCTCTTTGAGCTGCTCTTTTACCTAATTTTTTAGAAACTGATTCAGCACCACCACCATCTGAAGCGAAATAGATTGAAATTGGAGCACCACTTAAACCGTCTAACAAATTAGCAAAGGCTTCATCAGCGTGCTTTTTTTGCTTTTTAGCAATTCTTGAAGTCTGTGATTCAATTAAAGATCTTGCAAATTGAGGATTTTTAGATGATAATAAAGTTAATTTGTTTTCTCTATCTAAAAATTTCTTCAAATTTTCTTTAATAACAGTAGAATCTAATTTGAATTGATCTTTGGATTCTAAGAATGGATTATATCTATATAATGGAATATAACCAGAATCAACAGCTTGTTTAGTATTTTTCAAAACGTCTAAATGAGAATCATTTTCTGTGATGATTGGTAAATAAGCTAAAATAATAGAAGGACCATTGAATTTAGAAGCTTCAATTAAAGTAGTCAAAGCTTGAGTATAAGAAGAATAAATGGCAATTGAACCAACATAAGCATTACCATAATTCATGGCATATAAACCAATATCTTTCTTTCTAGCAATATTTAACTTAGTTTTTTGTTCCTTTGATTCAAAAGTTTCATTATCAATGACTAATAAATTAATGTTTTGTTGGGCCTGTAAAATGTTATGTAAACCAGATGAACCTAAATCAAAAGACCAAGAATCGGAAGAGATCAACCAATTGTTTTTGAAATATAGATATTCTTTCAACGAAAAGATGTCTTTAACTGACTCACCTTCATTCTCTAATAAATCTAAGATTGAATCAACTTCTTTAGATTTAGTGGTTGAACCTTCACGAGAGTGAATTAACCAAGTTGATAATAATCTAACCAATTCATCATTTTTAGAAACTGAATTAGAGTTTAAATATGAGTGAATTTTGTTAATTAACTCATTTTGTTGTTCTGATTGATATAAATAAGTACCAAAACCAAATTCTGGAGTAATTTCATTTAATGACTTATCACTTGAATATTTATTCAAGATGTCTAAATTGTTACCAAATAATTGATCTAAAACTTGGAAATATTGCGTTTCTAAACCTTGAATTTTTTTAATTTCTTCAATTTTGTAGGAATTTTTAACACTTGACTCTTTACCAAAATATAGGTTTTGAACTGGATTTTGTTGAGAGACATTTGATTCAATAACTGAAATGATTTGTTTAAAATCTTTCTCAACTTTGTTTCCAATTGAAGAAGTTGTAATTTTTTCAATATTATTATCAGCTAATAAGTTTGGAATTTGAAAAAATTCAAACAATAGTTTGGAGAATTTAACAACTGGTTTTTCAGAAGATTGTTCTAAAATGGCAATCTTGGTGACTTTTGGACCTAATGAAGCAATAATTTGCGCTAACTCTAGTGGGAAAGCTTTGATGTTGACAACAGTGTTTGAAGTTTGTTTAGAAACTTCATTGAAATAGGAGCCTAATTGGATTAAAGCTGAATCAGTCTTACCAACTTTAATATCAAAAGCTGAATACTTAATGAATTTGTTTAAAATTTCAACAGATTCACTAAAATCGATTTCTGGTTGTTCAGATTCAGATTCTTCATCAATTTTGAAATCAGCAATAATTTTATTTGATAAGGATTCATCGATTTGAATTTTAGATAAATCGATTGAACTGTTGTAAAAATTTAGAACAGGTTTTGATTGATATTCAGTCAATAGTAAAGATAAATAAGAATGTTTGATGAAATCATCTTCAGTACTTGAAACTAAAATAACATAACCTAAATCTTTTAATTTCAAAACAGATTGATAATCAGAGATTTCAACATTGATGATAGATTTGGTTAATTGGTATAAATGAGGTAAGGCATTAATAACGGTTGAATCATTTGCGTAAATGGATTTGACATTATCAGTTTGTAAGTTAATGATATCATTAAATGGGTCATTATCTTGAAGTAGTTCTAAATCAGACTTTACAACCGGAACAGCAGCTCTGGTTTGTTTAACAAAGACTGTAAAAGTCATGATTTTTAATGAGTGATGACTTAAATGAAATGAAATGAAGAGAAAAACTGGAATTATCGAATATAAAATCAATTTTAAAAAGAATCATCATCACGATTCAGTGATGAGATGAGACTTGATAAGTAACACCAAATTTCACGTGACATTTTGGCAGATTTCCGGGCAAATTAACCGGAGCATTACAATTTTCTCGTCAATGATTGGACCGTTCTTTGACACAATGCGGGCTTTGTGTGGTGTCTGGGTGTTTTCCTCCGGGGGTTTGAAAAATTTGATGCGCCACAATTTCAGTATGTGGATTATATAATCACCAGCCACATGGCATGGCCACCGACATATGCACGTGACTCCTGCTAGCGGTTAGCGGCCCTGCTCGATGAGCCGGATTTTATTTATCATCGATCGACGGGACGAGACATTACTAGATATCTAGATATTTATTCGAAGGACATATTCATTAAATTCTCCATGTTCTCGAGAAAGACATTGCTTTTGCGAAGACTAAACTTTAGACTCCAATCGACCTACTCGCCACCTATCCAGACTCTAGCAAATAGCTTGAAAACTAATGAAAATAACTTACAACGCTATAATGCCATTTTAACAGAATTAATCAAATATAAAAACAAACCTGAACTAATTGATCAAAATCTACCTGTTTTAGAAGAAGTATTTTCCTTAATCCACAAAGACGAAACAATCACTAGTTCAACCAAGGAATCATTGCATAATTTTGTCTTAACAAATTTTATTGAAAATGATCCATCTTTGTCAATTATTCATCAAAGACATTTAAAAACCATTGGAGGTAATTTAACCATTCCTTCATTAGTTGAAATCATTAAGTTTAACTCTGGTAGGGTTAACTCATCATGGGAGATCTTTGAAAGTTATTTCAAGAATTTAAATCTATCAAATCATGAAGATAGAGATCAGTTATTAAGATCCGTTATTGATAAATTGATTAAAGGGGATTCAAGTGATCATGAGGAAGAATTATTCAAAATTTCTGAAGAATCACTAATTAGGGCAGTCTTCTTATCTAAGGCTTTGAATGTTCTTGATGAATCATTAAACATTGAATTATTTAAACTGACATTAGAGTATGAAAATTATGAACTAATTAAACATTTACCAATAAACAGTAAAATTTTGGAATCTTTACAATATTTTGAGGAAGATCAATTAACTAAGCTGTTCTCGGTCTGGGAATTATCTGAAATTACAGAAACTGATGTTGATAATAATGTTGACGTTTTTGAAAAAGTTTTATTAGGTTTATCAAATCCTGAAACTTCAATTAATGGAATCAATAACCAAGAATCAAGACAATTAATCTCCAAAATTATCCAACACATCAAGACATTAATTCCTGGGTTTGATTATAAATTTAGTGAACTAGAAACCAATACAACCAAAGAAGAAATCTTTGCAAATGTTAAAGAATTAATCAATTCAAAATTGAACTCAAATGATACCAAATATGATTCCTTAAAGAAGGTCATTCTTAGAGCACAAGGCATAGACAATCAAACTAGCTCATCTGATTTCTTAACAAACTTACAGAATCAAAATATCAAAATTGATCAAGCTACTCTTAATTCGGCAATCACAATCCTATCTTCATATCAATACGTTTTAACTGGTGATAAAGCGTTTTTAGAAAAAGCATTTGCAAATAGTGGCAAGGAACCAAGTACAGCTGAATTTCAAGCATTAATTCTAGCTTCAGGTTTTAATGACCTTAATGATTCTTTAAAATTATATAACGATGTGATTCAAATGACATCCAGAGAAAACAATCAGCATGGGATTTCTGAATCTGGTTTACTGACAGAAAGTTTACTGTTAGCGCATTTATCACAACAAGATCGTGAGTTTGCTTATTTGATCCATGATGGTTCAGTCACGAACAAAATCGTTGAAGGTAGTGTTCAAACAGACCGTTTGAAGAACATTTTCAAGAGATACGGTGAAATTGTTGGTGAAGAAGATCCAGAAAAAATCAAATCGTTGCTGAAACTTGAAGTTTTGAATCGTATCAAAGATCTCGTATGAAGACCATGCTTTCACTCATATAATTGTATACACACCTAAAATACACTCTAATTACAGTACATATTCAAACCTCCAGTAAATAAAAATCACCGAATTAAGAAAACATAACACCGAACATAAACAGAATCACCATCACAAACACACAAAAGAACAATGAGTGACATTCTAGACTCCATCAAATCGGTCCTTGAGGGAACAATTGACTTCAGATCACAAAAATTCACGGAAGATTTGGCCTTTAAGGGTTTAATCAGTGGTGCTATTGCTTCATCTGTCTTTGGTTTCATAGCACAAGATTTAAGAGTTCTGTTGGTGTTCTTTAGTCTTTCTGTCATCGCAGTCCTCGCACTGGTATGTCCTCCTTATCCAGGATACAATAAAGAGCCTCTAGTTGGCTGGAAAAGCTCACAGATTGCTAGCTATACTGAATAGACTATTAATGGGTATCTAAATAATGAGAATGATTTTGTTTGATTTGATTGTAGAATTCAGTAGTGACGTTACTGTCAGAATGGACACAGACACTCTTGATGTTAGCTTCTCTATTTTCCATGCTCTCTATCTTCAATCTCTTTGACTTTTTACATCACCAGAATGATCAAATCGGACATTTAATACTCAATCACTCGAATTTATCTGTCTAGGCAATCCTGAACACTTCGAATATCACAATAAATCAAACAAAATGGCCGAGGAACTCTGCTTAGGACTCGATCTATCGACTCAACAGCTCAAGATTGCTATCATTGACTTAAATTTGAAAGTCCACGACACTTTTAGCGTTGAATTCGATAAAGATTTGCCTCACTATAAAACATCAAAAGGTGTTTATACAAACTCAGAAACAGGAGAAGTGAATGCTCCAGTAAAGATGTGGATAGAAGCACTAGACTTGGTGCTATATAGGATATCACAATCTGGGTTTGACCTGGGCAAAGTTAAAGGAATTTCTGGTTCTTGTCAACAACATGGTTCTGTATTTTGGTCCAAAGATGCTAATTCAATACTATCTTCATTAAACCCCAATAAGACACTAGTTGAACAAATCAATGAAGACACATTCAGTATTCAGACATCTCCTAATTGGCAAGATCATAGTACTGGGGAAGAGATCAATAATTTTGAAGATTTCATAGGCGGTGAAGAGAATTTAGCAAAGATATCAGGTTCAAGAGCTCATTATAGATTCACAGGTCCACAAATCAGAAAGATCATTAAAAATAACCCAAAGGAATATGAGAATACGAAATATATCAGTTTAGTGTCTAGTTTCCTTGCAAGTTTATTCATTGGTGAAATCTCAGGAATTGAAGAATCTGATGCTTGTGGTATGAATTTATATGATATTGAACAAAGAGAGTGGAATGAAGAATTATTATCGATTTGTACAATAACACATCCAAAAGATGGGATCCAAGATTCGAAATTAAGAGACTTAAAAATCGAAGAATTGAAATCCAAATTAAAGAAAGTCATACCAATCACATATGAATCAATTGGTTTGATCTCATCATATTTCATTGAAAAATACAAATTTAATAAAAACTGTAAAATATTCACATTCACTGGTGATAACCTTGCAACAATCTTATCAATTCCTTTAAATGAGGATGAAATCTTGATATCTTTAGGGACTTCAACGACTGTTTTATTAGTCACGAAAACATACGTTCCATCTTCAAATTATCATATGTTTATTCACCCAACCATTCCCGGCTCATACATGGGGATGATCTGCTATTGTAATGGTTCATTGGCAAGAGAGAAAGTTCGTGATGATTTAAATCTTAAATTCAATAAACCAAAAAATGATTGGACTTTATTTAATAAGATATTAGATTCAAGTGAGAGCTTTAATGGAAATTTAGGAATTTATTTCCCATTAGGTGAAATCGTACCAAATAAGAAATCACAAACAATAAGAGCCAAATATGATTTTGAAAAAGATGAAATTAAAATCATTAAAGATTGGGATATTGAAATTGATGTCACTTCAATTGTTGAATCTCAATGTTTGAGTTGTCGAGCAAGATCCTCTCCAATGTTATCGATAAGAGACACCACCACAACCCAAGACTCAATTGATCTAACTCTTGATGATAAATTAATCAAAAGTGAATCATTTAATCAAAAACCAAACAAGGTAATATTCGTTGGTGGTGCAAGTAAGAACCCATCTATTATTAAGAAATTCAGCACAATATTAGGATCAAGAAATGGAAGCTTCAGGTATGATAATACCAACGCATGTGCAATTGGTGGTGGGTATAAAGCAGCATGGTCTCTTCAATGTTCAAAACGTGGCGAGTTTATTAAATTTCATGGTTTCTTAGAGTGTAACTTCAATTGGAATGAGTTACAAAAAATTCAGTATGTTGATCATTGGAAAGATTATCAACGTGGTGTCATTGCTTTGAATAGACTAGAGAATGAATTGAAGTGACGTTGGATTTGGAACAGGTGATTTGAGGATTTTATATATTTAATAACTAGAGCGCTCTCGGCAAGCCTCGTTTAGTGTTTTTTTTTGAAAAAATGCTGGATATGTGTTAAAATTGTACACATAAAGTTAATCACAAGGATCAGTGACGAATTAAAAAGACTTATATTAATCTCTAAATTTAAAAGCAAGAGTCAGTATATTAAGTCAATGCCACGTGAGTCTCATGTGATAAAGATTATGAGCCTCCATATACAGTTAAGTTTGCGTTTTCGCGAAAATTCCAAAAAACCATTTTATAACTAGCTGATGATCTTTAAAAACTAATCAGTACTTTAGTTCGAGCTTTAACCATTCATATCTAAGATAAAGACTATATGCCCCAATATAAATAGAATCCTCTCACTTTTTTGATCAAGCATTTATTATGGGAGTTCACTAGGGTGCATGACTCCACAGCAAAAAAAAATCTTTTTAATCGATAACTTTAAATCCAAACTTAGATGATTTAAAGTTATCGATAAGGAATGTAGAATATTCACGAATTCATGATCCACTGCAAAAATTATCGGAACTTGATATGATGTAAATACTTGATACTGAGTACATTTCTTCTGCATTTCTTATTCTCTACTCTAATAGTAACATATCACGCCATTTGACCCGTACATAGCACAATTAATAATACCCAAAATTCTACTCCACGATAAAAATTATCACCAACTTTTGTAAACAAACAAAAAAACTTTCTCCCACAAGAAGAAGCACAGTCTATAATGGTACTAACACTAGTTCCCAAACAACCCCAATCCCACGCAAGCAACGCTTCAACACCTCTAATGACATTATACACATTTGGGCAATCACCCAATGGGCAAAAAATCACAATATTACTAGAATTACTTAAACTTCGATACAATTATCACAGCATTGATCTTTTTTCAAACGAGCAGAAAAGTGAATGGTTCTTAAAGATGAATCCAAATGGAAGGATCCCCGTGTTGAAAGACGAAAGTGATCCAAATAACATAATCACCATATTTGAAACAGGCGCAATTTTATCATACATTATTGAAAAATATGACTTGAATTCACAATTTTCTTATCGTTTAAGTAAATTGAACGGGGATCACTCAAGCGTTTATGGAAAGAGATATTGGGAACAGGTTAATTGGATAGAATCTCAAAATTCTCAACATTCTGCAAATCAAGGACAATTAACTTATTTCTTAGGAATACAAAGAAGGAAACTAAAAAATAACGTTGATATTGAGTTGGATGATAATCATTTGAAATATATTATTGACTGGTATGCTTCTAAAACGAACAATGTTTTTGAAAGTTATGAAAATAGATTGATTTTAAATAATGGATGGTTCGTAGGTGATGGACTAAATATCGTTGATGTTGCAATATATCCATGGCTTATTAAGGCTAGAGAATCTAATATAATTGAGTTTGATAAATTCAAAGAGATTCAGAAATGGTTGGATCGTGTTGAGATGTATGAACCTGTTAGAAGGGGATCAAAAATTGGAGCTTGAATTAAAAGATTATGAATTACACGTTTTAGAAAACTTTACCATGATGATTTTTATAGAAGAAAACTGATATGTGTGTATTTTCTTCATTTGAATGCACTTAAATATAATATGAAAAATGGATATAAAAAAAACTAAAAACTCAATAACTGAAATAAACCTCTTTAACCAATCAACTTTTTTGAAAGATGAAATACAAAAATAAAAAATAACAAGATTAAATCAAAATCAAAACCCCTCCCAGACACTAATGTAGATTAACGTTTCAATAGTGTGTGAAAATCATGCAAATAATATCCTTGATATCATAATGCAACTTGATTTCCCATTGCAACGTTCCAAATCAAGTAAAAATTCAAACCTGTAATTAAAACCCAAATGAAAATTGCAATAACGTTTGTCAACGTTGAATTACTCATATCATTATATTGAATACCTGATTCATTACCTAATTCTAAACTATCTGTTAAAGTTTCTGTTGAACCTTCAGTGTCAAAATTATCTAATTCAAGAGTAATTCCTTCACGACAGACATTATCATCTCTAACACTCATAATTTTAGAACTAGCTGTGAAATATAATAAAGGAGCAGAAACAAATGGTAATAATAATGATAGAATGACTTGTGATGCATTTAATGCAGATGATAAACCACTTCTACCTGAAATCAAAACTAATAAAATGCAAGGAACAATAGCAACACATCTTGTTACGGTACGACGAATAGTTGGGGAAATTGACCAACGTAAATGACCTTCACTGACAATTTGACCAGCAATGGTTGTTGTAAAGGCAGCAGATTCACCAGAAAAAAGAAGAGCTAAAACAAAGATTAGACCTGCAAAGTTGGATAAATGATCCTTTAATAATTGATGGATTGAAAATAAATCAGCATCATGAGCTTCAGGTTGTCCAAATAATGTGGAACCTGCAACTATTAAAATGGCAGAATTAACAAACAATGCAACAGTGAAAAGCGAGAACAGTAGTTCAGCAATAACATAATTCATTGTATCTTGAATTGATGTGATTGATGGTCTGTAAGAAGAAACTAAACTACCTTCATCTTCATCTTCATCTTCATTTTTTTTATAATTACCATGTTTGATATCATAATCTTTTAACCTTGCTTGAACAACACCAGAGCCTAAAAACAATGAATGTGGCATGATACTTGCACCACAAATAGCCATTGATAACATTAAACCATCACCTATGAAAACCTCTTTAGATGGTAAAAACCCTTCAAAAAGTTCAGCTTTATTAGGAACTTGAATTTTAAACAATAAACAACTGAAACAAAAGACAGTTAAAATCATGAATGAGCCAACAAATGCTTCAAACAGTCTTACAAATTTCAAAGATGAACCTGGTCTGTAAGCCATCAAAACAAATAAAACGTCAATAACTGTTAAAAGAACACCAACTATTAAAGGAACACCGAATAAAATGTTAAGAGCGATAGCACACCCAATCAAGTCAGTGATATCAGTGGCAATAATAGCAATTTCAGCAATAATGTAAACCAATATGTTTAATGAACTTGGTAAATGTTTACGACAATTTGAGCTTAGATCTAAGCCAGTTACAGCACCTAACTTAGCAGCAAGTATTTGGAAAAAGGCAGCTAGTACATTTGAGAATAAAACAGTGAACAGAAGTTTGTATTTTAAGGCTGATCCAGCAGCAACAGCTGTTGAATAATTACCCGGATCAATAAAACTGATACTAACCATTAAACCAGGCCCAATAAACTTGATATATTTACCCAAAACACGTAAAACGTTCCGAGGGCCTGAAAGTTTCGTCTCCTGTACAAGGACTTCCTCAGGATCAGGTATGTTGTGTAATAATGGTGCTGATACGCTGTCTGTGGGCTTTTTCGTTTGTTCTTCCCTGTTTTCGATTTCTATGGAATGAGTCTCAAATTTGGTGGCAGTGGCCATCAAATCCAGAGATGTCCGTGAGCCTTTCTGGCCTCGCTTTAGTGGGTGGATTGAGTAGTCTTCCTCGTCCAGTTTGGCGAAGTTCATGACTGGATCGAGTAGTAAATATTGTGGAGTCTAAGTCAAATTGTTGATGTTTTTTGCTCAATTTTTTCTTTGAATTTTGGCGTTTGTTAAAATCGCGGGACAAACCGGAGAGATTCTTGAAAAAGAGGTAATTTAGTGTGAAATTTCTATGTATTCTCTTTTCTCGATATTTCTCTATATTTCTCTATATACATCCACTACGCGCTCTAATCAACAATCTTCTCGATCTCCTCCACGATTGGCTTCAAGAAGTCCTTTTTGTTTGGAACGAAATGTCCCCCATCATGCTTGTAAACCGACTTGTACTCTTCTGGGTACAAATTAGCAAGATACTCTGATCTGACACCGGGAACTGAGTTGTCGTTCTCACCGTAGATGATAATGTTCTTGGTCTCATAGTCTTCTGAGCTCACTGGTGGTGTGAAATCATCTGTGTATTGAGCTGTAATCACCAATTCTTTTGGATTCTCAGCACTTGGTTCTGTGAATGTGTAACCTGAAACATGGATAGCAAATTTGAAGTAATCTAGGTTGTATTTGTTCTTGATGATGTTGGACATGATGGTGGAAATTGCAGCACCTTGACTGAATCCAATAATACCAACATATGGACCATTTTCTTCAATATGTTTAGAGACTGTACTCAAAGCCTTTTCAATGTTCAAATTCTTTGAAACACTGTCATGGTAGAACCAAGCTCTATTTAGATCAGCTTTGACGATTTCATTCCATTTTTCATCTTCGATTTCAAATGGTAAATCCTTTTGAGCTAATTCAATTGGGCCATCGATGTAATCTAATTGAAGACCACTCTTCTTTAATAGCTTTCTTAAACCAGATGATTTTTCACTGAAAATTTTACCATTTTGAAGAAATCCATGCAGACAAAGAACTTTTTTGGACATTTTTTGATGAAAAACTGGAGTCAGTAGTTGGAAAGACTGAAATAAAGTGGAATATAAAGAACAAAATGAAGAGAAAAGTTTCTTAAATCCGTCTTGATTATTCACTGTATATATTTCTGGTGTCTGGATGTTTCTTGTTTGTTTTTGTTTTTTGTTTTTGTTTTTGTTTTTGTTTGTTTATTTTTTTATTTTTTATTTTTTATTGACACAAAGATTTTTTTATCGAACTTCCCACCAATTTTCACCACTTTGAAGCTCACCTGGTCCCTCTGTGATGACTGAAATTCATCAATCTCCTACTAAGGCCCTTTGTGACTCCTTAAAAAACTTCCATATCGGCTCTTTCCATAGAAATGATGAATCTGTTCTGTCCAAAAATCATCTTCAAGTTCCACAACTGCTGTTAAATGATAAATTTCGAGTACAAGAATATGATGAATCGGTTCTAAGTAATCATTGGGATGAGCAGGAAACTGTTATTCATAAGTCAATTCCTAGTGCTGTTCCTCTGGCTGACTATATGAAAGTTAAATTACAGCTGAAAGAAGAAGAATCTACAAATCCAGCGTCTGATATCATTTTACCAAGTAACTCTTATGAAAATAAGCTGCACATTGAAGCTACTGATGAATATTATGGAGCCAATGATTCCTGGGCTGAAATTAAAGAAAGATTTAGCATCAAAGAAGAAGAGATTTATGACATTGAAAACAATTACAATACAGATAAAATAGAATCTCATAGTTCTAATCAGTTTTTGAACGAAGATTTTGATAAATCAGCTTATAGCTTCCAAGAAATGCCAAAAGTTAAATTATCAGGGTCTACTCTAAATTCCAATAAAAAGTTCTCATTCCAATATGGGGATGGTGTTTTGGATTCTCCAATAGAAACCCCGAAATTAATCAAATCTCTCTATCAACCGTCAGAACCAAAGGATCCAATAAATTTCAAATATCCGCTGAAAACAATAACACCAGAAGATTATTCTATGGTATTTGACCCAAATACCCAAAAGTGGTTTAAAGATGATAGTCTAAAAAAAAACTCATCCAAATCTAAAAATGATGAATATGAAATCACCTCAACATCCAACGTTGAATTTAGTTTTTCAGAATCTAGAAAAGCTATAGTGTCTATATTAACTTCTGAAATTTCATCAGGCTCAAACTGGGATGAGATAACTAACGTTGATTTATCAGATCAAAAGTTAACTTCATTGTTTGATTTATCTGAATATTTACCTTCACTTTTGGAGCTTAAAGCTTGTAAAAATAAAATTTCAAGTTTTGAAGGTATACCATCAAAAATTTCAAAACTAGAAATGTCTCAAAATATTATATGTGATCATTTATCAGGGATTGATCAATTCAAAAATTTATCTTCAATTGATTTGAGTGATAATAAAATCTCCAAAATGGATTCTTTTAGACATTTATCAAAATTGAAGAGATTGAATCTTTCAAATAACAAAATCAAAAACATAGTACCCTTAGAAAATGTTGAATCTTTAGACCTTTCAGAGAATTTACTAACAGGAACTTTGGATTTCAAATTAACAAGATTTTCAAAGTTAAGTAAATTAAACATTTCAAACAATAATTTGCATTACATCAAAAATCTCGACGCAACAAAGATTAAAAAGCTTTCAGTCAACAATAATAAATTGAAAAATCCTTTAGACATAATAGATACTAAAGTTCAAACTTTAGAAATTGTTGGAAATTCAAATAGTATAATTATAGGAAGCTCGGGTGAACTAATTAGTTTAATTTCATTATCAACTGATAATTATGTTAGGTTGAAAGGTAATTTCTTATACCTTAAAGATTTGAAAGTAAAAGAATACAATAGTTTAAGCATTTTAGACAAAAATGATGATTCCCTCACAATCAATCAAAGACTTGATTCGTTAACAATTCATCAATCAGGTTTAACACATCGTCATTTTCCTAAAGTTATAGAAAAGTTCCCTTATTTATCTAAAATTGATTTTAAAAGTAATTTGATATTGGGAAATTTCAATTATCTTACTGAGTTTTTGATAAATTATCGAAAAACTTTAAAAAGCTTCAATATTGATAATAATCCATTATCGGCATACATTAAAACTGATATTGACAAAAGGAAGTTTGAACTGATGATTGAACAAATAAAGAAATGTAAAATTGAAGTTTAATAATTCGCTCATTCAAATTAGTCCATATTTTTTGAGCCTTTTAAAAACATAAAGATTCTTATTTTCAACCTCAAAAACAATATTAAAAGGTTATAAAAATTGAATCAATAGAGAGAGGTACCAGATACTACTTTTAGACCACTCAATACAAGAAAAAATATAATATAAAAACCTTATGTAAGTGCGTTTCTATATCTTTCTAAAGTATTCTCTCTTGCTTCTTCCCTGTCAGCAATAGGTAAAATATATCCATCAACACCTTCCCCTGTATGAATAATTTTATTATCTTTGACATCACGAAGTTCATCAACCCATTTCCTGATAAAATCCCCATTTGGATCAATTTTTTTACTTTGAGTATAAACATTAAATATTCTGAACCAAGGTTGTGCATCAATTCCCACACTGGAAGACCATTGCCAACCTGCATTATTTGAACTGAAATCACCATCGACCAAATGATAATGAAACCAATCTTGTCCCCATCTCCAATCTTGATTTAAGTCCTTTGCTAAGAAACTAGCAGTTATCATACGACATCTGTTATTAATATATCCTGTTTTCAATAATTTCCTCATCGTGGCATCAATTATTGGATATCCTGTTTGACCCTGTGTCCAGTTTTCAAAGTTAGTGCGATCCTTGTCCCATTGAAGATCTAATGATGCTAAATTGAAAGGGATGTTGAATTCTAAGTATGGCCAATTTGATAAGACATGTTTATAGAAATCTCTGAATGCGACTTCTCTAATGAATGCATCTCTGCTTTCAATGAATGACTTCCCATTGGTATTATCTTTGAATTTTAATGATGTGTTAACTACTGAACGTGCAGAGATTAGACCAATTGTTAGATATTGTGAAAGGTTTGAAGTTGAATCAAGTCTGCTTGGGAAATCTTTAAAATCTTTATACGTGTGAGCGTTTTGCAATAACCAATCATTAAGTTTTTTGATGACGTATGATTCATTAACTGGCTTGATTGTGTCGTTAAACAATTTGATATCTTTTGAATCAAGACCAAATACTTGCATTGATTCTAATTGAAATTCACTAGATAATTTATATTCATCAACTTTATCGAATTTTGAAAAATCCCATTCCTTGAAGGCATCTTCCTTTGGTGATAATTCCATTAATTCAATTGGATTTGATTTAATATAGTCAAGCCATTTCTTAAACCATGGTGAGAATTTAGAATACTGGGAATTAGTTGAACCAGTAGTAAACGAAAAAGGTTTAACAACACAACAATCATGAAAATATCTAACATTTTTGATCCCATCTGATTTCAAAATTTGGATATCTCTTTTTAATTCATCAAAATCATAAATCAAATTGAAATAAACTGAATTTGATTGAAATTCATTAATGATTAAATCATCAAACCATTTAGTAAAATCATGATCTTTTGAGTTCATATCGTCTAAATAGACAACACGTAATGGAATATTATATCTCTTCAAATCATTGGATAATTCTATCAGCACTTTCTCGATTAATTTAATCTTCCATGGTGAATCTAAATGATCATTCCAAAATTTAGTAGAAATCACATATAGTCCAACAACATTCTTCCCTAACTTTTTAGCATCTTGGATTGAATGAAACAATGCAGTGTTATCTTGTATTCTTAGATCATTTCTGAACCAATGAATAATATATTTTGAATGATCTTCCCTTTCTCTGTTCAATTTAATTGACTCTAATTCTTTTAAAGGTTGTAATCTTTTACTTTGATTGAATTTCATGGCGATCTTAATGGATCTTTCTTTGGTATGATAATTACCATAGAACTTAGTAAAGTCCAACTTCATACGTTTAGTCATTTTATCAGTATCAAACTTCAATTGAGTGTTTTTTTAATGTGAATTAATGAAAACTTTGAAAATCCAAATCATTCGTGGTTTATTACGAAATAATCAGTTTCTACAATAATGTACGATATCTTTTCGAGACAATTAATGATTGCTATTTGCTATGTTAATGTTATTAAATGTTAATTACGTCACTGAAAAGAAAATTCCTCATAAATGATTGAAGGCCAAGTTGAAATTGATCGAGTCCATAAGCTAAAGTTAGTGGGAATAGCAGTTTAATCTACTGTCTACAGCTAGTAGTATATTGGAAAATATATAAAGTTACAAAACTTGAAGAATTATAAAACAATATTTTACAGCTTTGTCAAATTATAATTTGATATTGCGAGCTGAAAAAACAATAATGAATGATTAGTAACATACACAATTAGAAGACTTAGATATAACTAGAACTCTGAGCTTATAATCAATTTGTTGGCAAAAATGGTTAAATGCGCAAAATTATAAGAAATTATTAATCTTCTACATTTTTGTCTAAAAAACCATATAAACTCCAGTGCAATTGTAAATGCAAAAATACACCCCATAATAAACTCCAAAATCCATTCGAGAAAATTTTCACTCATTTTCATTTAGTGCCTTTTCAAGCAATGTAAAATTATTTTCTAAATGGTCATTCAATTCATCAATCACTCTATTAGTTTCAATGTATTGCTGGTTAAATTTCAGCTTTGCATCATTTGTTAAATTCTCATATTTTTTATAGGATTTTCTATATTGATCAATTTCCGAGCTTTTTAAAGAATTTTGTTGAATTATATTCGCCTTTTCTTCATTAAAATTATCTAATTTTGAGTTAAATTCTTTAATTTTTTCCAATTTTGAAATATTTAATTTTTCTAATTTTTCATTAAAATTCTTCACCTGTCTTCTAAGTAATGAAATTTTTCTATCTAGTTCAGCCAATTGGAATTTAACGTTTTCTGCTAAACTTTTACTCTCAGTTAACTCTCTGTTTAAACCGTCTTGTGAGCCAATTTCAAATTTAATCTCATTTAATAAGTTTGATAAATTAATTAAACCTAAATTTAACTCTTTAAATGCATTAAGTGAGATTTCTAAATTGTTTGACTTCAGCTCTAAATTATTTAAGGTGTTTTCATCTTCCTGTAATTCAGTATTTAATTTTTCTAAAGCATTATTAAAGACACGTGGATCATGGATTAAGTACTTGCTTAAATTATCATTCTCTAATTTAACCTCATCCAGACGGTCTGATACGTGTTCAAGTTCATTTATCAGTTTTTTTTTCTTCAGTTGATAATTCTCAAACTCCTCTGTTACTATAACTTGTTGAGTTCTTAGTTTCTTTAAAGTTTTATCCATTATCTCATTTTCATTTATAATTTCAGTTAGATTTTGATGAGAGAATGACATCAAAGAAGATTGTAATTCTTGATTTTTATTATGGATCTTCTCAGTATCAGCAGATAATTTTCTCAATATGTCTAGTTGAGAATTTATACCACTGAGTTCCTCATCATTTTCAGTAAGTTTATTTGCTCTATACTTCAAAAAATTCACAATCCCACTAATGTACCTAATCAATCTTTCCTTTTCAGGCTTTACTAAATCACTTAGAATGAAATCGGATATTCCTAATGACAGAAGGAAACTATATGTTAATCTATGTAGTCGTAATAATGGTATGATTTGGAACTCTTCCTCCTGCTCTTCTTCTTCTTCTTCTTCTTCTTCTTCAATATCTAAGTTACCGGTGTCTCTGTTTTCAGCCCCAGATGCATAGAATCTTAGAGGGATGTGTCTAACAGCTTCTAGGATTCGTTGGAATAAATGTTGAACAAACGTAGAGGTTGGTTTATCTAGATCAGCTTCATTTATACGAATATTAGATTGTGATAAAAAAACGACTATCTCAGTTTTATTCAACAGGGGAAACTTGTACCCGAGTCTCTCGTCTCGTTCTCTTCTTTTCATCATAATTCGAGTTGGTGGTGAAAGCTGATTTCTTTTTACGTGAATTTCTCACTTTCATTCAATTTCGTTTGTTTACATTTTTTTGTATTGTTTATTTACCTTTCCGTTGACTTCCCAATCCGGAAATGCTAGATCACTGGGTACTGTGATTAGCTCAATTTATACTGAAATTACACATAACTGATACCATTTTAATCAGCATTTACTCCAGACTACAAGCATTGCATGTGTACGCCACTTTAACACTATAAACAGTGCACTAAAACCCCTTTCAGTAAAAAGTGTCAAAATTTTAAAGTCTTTCGGAAAATCGGAGTGAATAATTTTCTGACATTTCTTTAATTTTAATGAGCCATAAATCCAATAAATTCACGGCATGTTGAGACAATTCAAGAGACAAATCACCACTTTCAGACCGTTACTCAACGCCAACAACTCGCCACAAATCACGAGCTACATTGATCCAGTGACAAAGAAGGAAAAAATCAAAATCAAACCAATTCAAAGAAATAATGAATTAATTGAACATAAAAAAGCAAGATTGATTTATCAAAGTAGAAAAAGAGGGATTTTGGAAACCGATTTGTTATTGAGTGGTTTCTGTAAGAAATATCTAGACACCTTTTCATTAGAGGAATTAAACGAATATGATGCCATCTTGGACCATTTAGACTGGGATATTTATTATTGGGCAACTAGAAATTATGATATTAGTCCATTACCAAAAGAATTAAAAGATTCAAAAGTCTTTGCTTTATTACAAGAACATAGTGAAAACAGAGAGAGAGAAATCTTAAGAATGCCATCTTTATACAACGAGGATAAATAATTAGTAATTTAAACAACTTGTATATAACCATAAAAGAAAACCTTTATGACTGGATTTTATTTTCAACTGTATTGGTCATACCCTCCATATTCGAAATTATTATTAGGAGTTTTGTTATCATCATTGTTGTTGGTCCTACTGGTATTAGCTAATGGACCAACACCAATTTCACCTAGCACGATTTCAGCACTTGTATTGTTTAAATTTAAACCATTTAGATTGATTGGAACGTTATTAGAACTGTTCAATTTGATTAATTTCTTCAATTTCCAAATCATTTCAACTTCTTTTCTATTATTCTCATCAATCTTGTTCTGTAGATCTTGTATATATTCAACACCTTTAGTTAATATTTGTCCTTTATTTGGTTTTCCATCTTTTGTACCACTTGATCTATCTTTATTATCAACGAAATATGCATTAGGTATCAAAGCCAATAATTCCTGAATCTTTTCATTCATGTTATCTCTCTTCTTACGATCTTCATCATCATCGCCATCCTCATCTTTCACCACTGATTTCCTTCTATTTGTATTAAAATTTTTGGAGATTTTACCATCATTTGAGATTGAATAACTGTTATTAAGACTGCCACTTTCTTGAAATGATCTTGATAATGTTTGCTTTATAGGAATTGATTTTGCGTCCATAAAGTCCAGAAACTGATCATGTTCTGATTTGATGTTGAGGTTTTCCATTGTATCGTCTCTCGTTATTGTTATGGGTTCGTTTTTTGATATTTAGCTCTCAAGTAATTATTCCCATTTT
This sequence comes from Phaffomyces coquimbonensis, assembly GCA_030566895.1. NCBI lineage: Eukaryota > Fungi > Ascomycota > Saccharomycetes > Phaffomycetales > Phaffomycetaceae > Phaffomyces > Phaffomyces coquimbonensis. The sequence goes on from JAKUBM010000074.1 coordinate 36,135, forward strand.
ATTACCGGAGACACATCCAAACACCTCGTAATATAGGCAGCCCTACCTACATAAAAATAATATGAACTAATTATGAATTTATATACACATTTTCAATTCAATAATTCTAGTACTTTAGCTTGTTCAAATGGTTCCAAATTAGAAATGTTTTCTTTGACGATTGATTCCCATTTAGAATTATCAATTTCGGTTAATCCTAAGCTGATGATCTTAGTCAAAGCAAATAATCCATTAAATGAAGTAACGTCTAACAGATAGTAGATGATTGAATCTAAATTATTGAAATCATATTCACTAAAGAATTTTTCAATTAATTTAGAAGATAAAACTTTATTTAAACCTTCGATTTTTGGATCAAATTTGATTTGAATTAAATAATATCTCAATAATTCATATTTTTTATTTGTAATTAAATTCAATTTATTTAACGAATTAATAGAAACTGGGATTTTATTTAATTTGTAATTCAACTTGAAATTTAATTCATTAGTGGTGATTAAATTATCTGAATTTTTAGCATCGATTAATTTAGTAAAAAATTCATCTTTGAATAAATTCAACCATGATTCATTTTCGAATAATGACTCACCAAATACATCATCATCATTCTCATATGCAATTAATTGTAATTTTTCAACATCTAATTGTTTTGGTTTTTGATTTTTTTTAGCTTCTTCAGTTTTAATAACTGGTTTTGAATCTAATAAAATTCTGGAAATTCCATTCATTGATCTAACATAAACTGGTGAGTTATAAACAGAATCTTCCCAATTTAACATTTCAATATATGATCTGAGTGTACCCTTTCTCATACAATAAGTATGGAAATCTAATTGATCATTGTAATATTCATCAAAGACTTTAACAATACCTTGAAACCTTTTAATACATAAAGAACCATATTTGAGAATTAATTCTTCATTTTGTTCTTTTAATGCAGTTTCATACAATCTTAAATAAGTTTCTGATAATTCAACTAAAAACCAATTAACTTGCATCATATGTAAATCTTTCAAACAATTTTTAGATTCATCATCATTCTTAGTGAATATTGAAACAATTTCTAACGCTTTTTCAATTTCATTAGAACGCAAATAATACTTAACAGTTTTGGTATTAATGAATCTATCTTGTAAATCAATCAATCTACCTTTATTGATGGTTTCAGAAGCTTCAACTGGTTTATTTAAATGTTTTAGAATTCTTGCTTTTAAGATATATAATTCAACTAAAGTTGGGGTCTTATTGATCGCAACATCAATTAATTCAATTGATTTATCTAATTTTTTCAAATATAAATAATGTTGGGATAAGAAATAACTAGTCCATGTAGATATTAAAGGATCTTGAACATCTTTATAGAAGTTTAAAACGATTTTTTCAATGATTTCAATTTTTAATGGTTGATTTTTATATAATGGTTTGATGTTGGCAAAAGTAGCTGGAACACCTCTTTTCAGCTGTTCGATTAAATAAGTTGAAACTCTTTCAACAAATAAGTCACCAGTTGTGAAGAACAATGGAATGAATTTTGGAGCATCTGATTTTGGATAAAATCTGTTTAGTTTTTGATATAAACCGTCTCTAAAAGTTTCAGATTTATTTAAAGTATTTAATGAAATTTCTAGAAAATTATAATATTTGATATTATCTGGACTTCTTTTCAATAAAGTTCTAAAGGTTTTACTTGCATTTGAGAAATCACCTAATTTCAAATAACATTTCCCTCTTAATTCTAACTCGGATAATTTATCAAATGAATTGAATTCTTTTAATTCATCTAAACATCTTTGATAGTGACCACTTTCATAAATGATTTGAATTTTATATAATCTTAACTCAGAGTCTTCAAACATTTCATTTTCATTCAATTTACCTTTAACCAATTCTTCGAATTTTGTTAAAGTTTTTTCAGCTGCTGTATAATCTTTATTTAAATGATGAGCTGCTGCTAAACTTGACCAATTGGCTCTATACCCTAAAGCTGATTCTAAATAAGCATGTCTAGATTTAGTCAAATTCTTATAATCTCTATTTTGGGTTTCCATAACACTCAAATCTCTCCAGATTTGTTTATTAACTGAACCATTATCTAAAGCTTTTCTGAAGAAAACAGCTGCTTCTTTATATCTTGATTGAGATCTTCTTAAGATACCAAGGATATGGTTTGAGACACTTGAGTATTCATTCTTTTCAATTGCTTTATTGACATAAGATTCAGACTCAGTCAATTCTTTTAAGAAGTACAAATTCAAAGCTTTTAAAGCAAAAGATTCATTATAGTTTTTATTTGATGATTTTTTGAGAATGAGGTCACAATTCTTGATTGATTTTCTATAATGTTTGTTTTCATAAAGCTGTAATGCTTCATGAAACAATTTCTCTTCTTTGGAGGAAGGAACTGGAAATCTTCTTGACATTCTATGGATTTAGTATAGGTAATAGAAGGCTATAGGTAAGTAGAAGATTTAAAATTGTCGAGAGTCGAGAATCGAGATCAACATTTCGCGAATAAATAGACGTCGACCTAAAAGGGAAAGGCCAGAAGCGATAGCGTCAACAATCGTTAGAGTGAGAAATTAGAACTGACTCCTGAGATCGATGTATTTAGGAGGATCAGAATGTCACCAGAATGGGCAATGAAGGACTGAGGGGATTCTTGAGTTAGAAGGGAAATAATTTCAAGGAAGAGAAGTATTAAAGGTATTGAGCACTTGAACTTGTTGTTATAGTTATTATCAAGATGGCTGTGTAGCTGAGAATATCTGTTAGCCAGCGATAGTATTGAGCTCTGAGTAGTGATGATAATTGTAGTTTAGTATAACATTAATATAAATCAATAAAAGGAGATGATATGGAGATGATTCATAAGATTAACTAATGTGCATTGTGTAATGGTGATGTTTGTAACCCATCAATGAGGAGATACTGAACCATCTTATCGCTACTGTCCAGCGCTCTCACTTATTGCAATTTGGCACCGCCATCAAGCTAAAATAAAAGAAAAATAAACTGAATTAAAATAAATTAAGCTCCATTCTTTCAGATTTAAATCCAAATCTCTGCCGCCCAAAATCGATCTGTCTAAATTTTGACACATTCTGTTAGTGCTGCATTTTACTACTATGGAGTCAATGTGTAAACATCAGAACACACCCGAGCAACTGGGATAAAAATATTACATAAGCTAGCTGCATTTATTACATAAGCTCACACTGAAAAAGGTAATGCAGCCCGACTTAGTGGGATCTGATGTCTGGATTTTTCTTTTTCAAAGTCAAAAACTAAAAAATTTCACAGTCACTAAACAGTCACAATTTATAACAAGAGAAGCCCTGTCTAAATTGATAACGATTGTGTCAAAAGGTTATAATACATTTAATATTATCTTCCACTGATCCACTATAACTAGATACAACATCTCACTATCAGAACAGCACTGTATTGATCACATTCAATTCAATTCCCAACCATCCCTCAGTTGCTAACTCAATTGTTTATTATCGTTTGTTATTTATAATTAATCTTTGCTTACATTTAACTAATATTAACTCGCATCACTTATATATTATAAGCAATGCCTGAAGAGTTTAATGAAGAGGATCTTGCCTCTGTCGTTGAACAGGCTATGCTTGGTTTGAAGCAAGATCTTTTCAATGATGAATCAAATAATGAGACTAATAATTATGATTCAATTCAAAACAATAACAATGAATTAAATAATATCAATAATGAAAACAATAACAATAATAATGATGTCAACAAGACTGAGGATGTCGATGATTTTGAGCAGGAGATACAAAGACAACTAGAATTACAATTTAATCAACCGTCTGAGATAAATTCAAATGATAATGTGTCTGATGATAATGATAGTGGTTACCATGGTAACCAAGATCATGAAATAGTTGTTAATAAAAATATTATGGCAAATGATCATAATATCAATACTGAAATCAATACAGCAACTAATAACAATAACGATGATGACGATGACGATGATGATTTTGCAAAAGAAGTTGAAAGACAATTACAAGCTCAATTAGATGATAGTATCAATAATACCAACCAAACCAAGAATGAAAATAATACGAATGATGCTAATGATAAACACAAACATGATGATTTTAATTTCGATGATATACAACAACAACTAGATATTCAACTGAATGAGACGTCGAAAGTTGATGAAAATGATAACAATACTGAAAATAAATCAAATCAAAATGTTTATGATGAAGAATTACATCGTCAAATAATGGATGCTTTAGATAATAATGATTCAAATGACTCAAAAGAAGATGAGAAAATTGTTTCTTCAAATGATACAAAGGAAGAAGCTGAGTTGCATTTTGATGATTTTGAAAAAGATTTACAAAATCAAATTCTTAACGTTTTCAGTTCAAATGATGTCAATGATAGTCATTCTAATAAAGATAAAGAAGGTGATCAAACGTCTGCTGCTAATGAAAGTTCTAAAACTACTGATAAGATTGATGATTTCGAAAAAGATTTACAAAATCAAATTCTGGATGCCTTTAACGCAGTTGATCAAACTCAAAAGGAACTTCAACAATCATCAAATAATAATAATAATAATCAATCAAATGATAATTATGAACAAGAGTTACAAAACCAAATCTTACAAGTCTTTAATGATCATGAAACTTCTATTCAGGTAGAGACATCAAATTTTTCATCTTCAAGAGATCATACAACTGAAAACTCCCTCAAAGATGCTTTGGCTGAGTTAGTTCAAAATGTAGTTGATGCTCAAGGTGAAACTGATTATCAACAATCTGCTGAAGATACTTTACAATATCAACTTCAACAACAATCACAATTACAACAACAATTACAACATCTTCAACAATTACAGCAGCAACAACAGCAACAGCAGCAATTACAACTACTTCAAAAGCAACAACAACAACAACAACAACAACAGCAGCAGCAGCAGCAACAGCAACAATTTCAATTTCAAGTTGATGATGAAGATATTGATATGAATCAAATTATGCAAAATGCTTTAGCTATGGCTGTGGAAGATCCAAATGCGTTATTACAAAGTTTAAATCTTGGTGATGATAACAATAATAATCTTTTATTGGGTCAAATTTTACAACAAGGAAATCTAGATTTATCATCCAAAAGTAAGAAGAAACAAACCAAACCAAAAGAGAAGAAACCACCAAAAGAGAGAAAACCTAGAGCTCCAAGAAAACCAACTGTTAAGAAGAAGAAAGAAAAGCCGTTGGTTAGTCAAATTCCAATCTTTCAACAGAGTAACAATATCAAAAATTCACACTACCCTCAAATTTCAATCCATAATTTACCACAATCTTTACAACAACAGGCTCAATCTTTAGGTATTTTAACATCATCTCAGCAATTGCAATTACAGCAACAAAAGCAGCAGCAGCAACAACAACAACAACAACAACAACAACAACAACAACAACAGCAACAACAGCAACAACAGCAAAAATCACAATTAGTACAGAAACAACAACTAAATACAATTCCTGGTTCTTCTGCTTCCACCACCGCTGTCAGTAATAATAATAATAATAATAGTACTCAACCTATTACTGTTCCACCTGTGTTACAACAACAAGTTGCTCAATTACAACAGCAACAACAACAGAAATTATTATTACAGTTACAAAGACAACAACAACCTTCACAACAGACTGATGAATCTAGAAAAATTGAGTCATCTTCAACTTTATTAATCAATAATAATGATAAATCTAAAACTGAATTACCAAGACAACCAAAGCCTGCTCCATTGAATTCAGTTGTTGATTCGGTTAAAAAATCTCCATTAGTTCTGTTATCAAAAGATACTTCAATTGATTTAGCAAATTCTACTAAAAAGAAAACTTCTTTATCAATAGCTGAAACTTTAGCAATTTCAAGATCAAATATGACAAGTGGTAAATTTAGCTCAAAATTGAATGATGCTAACAAAAAGGATGATAATTTAGATAAATCAGGAAATACCAATTCAATTGATTCTACCATTAAGATCAATAAATCTTCATCCACTAAAGATAAGTCAGTTGATTTAACTCCATCTCCACAACCATCCTCATCATCATCTCAACTACCATTAACACCTGGTTCTCAAACTAATGCATTACTAAATAATATTGGATCATTATTACCGAACCTTCCAACAAACTTAACAAATTTAATAAGTAATGCTATATCAAATGCTTTGAACTCAACATCAACAATGACCACATTTAATGGCAAATCCAATAGAGAATTACCAAAGATCAATAAAAGAAAAATGTTGGATAAAGATGAAACTCCGGAACAGCAAAGGGAAAGGATTAGATTAGAAAACAGGGAACGTAAGAAAAGATGGAGAGATGCTAATAGATTGAAAAATCAAAACAATGATTTGAGAGCAAGGTTGAAAAAGAGAGCTATTCAATTGTTTGGAATTGAAGAGTCAGTTAAAAAATCTCAATGGATTGATGCAGAATTTGAAAAAAGGAAAAACAGAAGAATCATCAAAAGTGCAAATTTGGAAGATTTGACTAATTTAATCAATGAAACAGTTAGTAAATTAGATTTTGAATCATTGGATCAAGAATCGCTGAATAATATAGTGAATCAATTGGTTACAAATGCATTAAACAGTAACACCTTGATCTCATCAACCCATGATTTAATGAATGATACTAATACCAATAATCAGCTGATCAATTCATTAAATGATGAAAGTTTGTTAAATAATGAACTCAGTAACATTACCAAAGAATTAGTCAATAATGTCTTAGATTACAAAGATGATCAATCAACAGGTTCACCATCAAATAACATCTTTGAACAACAATCGTTTCAAGACATTCAAATCCCTGTAATTCCAACAACAAATTCTACTTCTTCTTCATCCAATATCAATACTATTCCAGTTAATACTATTCCTACTCCTGTGAAAGAATCAAAGATCTTACCAGTTAAAAGAAAAAGTGATGTTTTATCAAGTTTTGATTATAAAAAGGCTAAGATTCCATTGATGAAATTAATGAAGTTCAATGATAAAGAAGAAGATAAAATTAAACCAATTCCAAAAATCATTCCTATCGTTCATTCAATTTCAAATCAAGTCCCTTCAACTTCAACAAATCCATCAGTTCAATCAGTTCAAGCTCAAAATTCTGTTTCTACTGTTCCTACTACTAGCACATCTACATCTACGGGTGTTTCAACCGTTAGTTCTCCTACAATTACTGTTAATACCACCATTAATGCTGCTTTTTCTAACACCGTACTACCAAAAACTGCTGCTACTACTCCTGTCATCATTAAACCTATCGTTCAAACTACAGATAAAATTGTTAATACCACGACATCCAATATCAATAAAATAAATGAATTATTGAAATCAAAACCAAAAGTGTCACAACCTCCAGTCATCATAAGACCAATCAAGATGCCATCTTTCAGAAAACCAGATGCTAATTATTCTACCATCCAAAAACCAAAATCAATCACAATCGTATCATCAGCAGCAACAGTTAAAGATAATACCCCTACACCATTAAAACCTATAACTGCAACAACTAACATCATAAAACCAAGCCATACTTCAACTTCAAATAAACCAGCCATTCCCAAACCATTTGGTATCAAGACTGAAAGTATCAAACCAAATGTGATTAAGAAAAATGTTTTACAAAGACCTAAATTTGGAATGAGAAAACAAACTAACGGTGTTATTGAATTAAAGAAACCTGGTGCTTTCCAAAAACCCGAGAAGAAGAATAAAGTGTGATTATATAATGAATTACGAACAGAAAGATGATATAGTATATTAATGTTACCATAATTGTAGAGTTAAATTACTCATCAGTTGACTAATACTTTTTGTGTCAAAATTTTCAACCTCGGTCAGATTTGAACTTTGGGGTAAAAATTGACATAAAAAGCTGAAATTCCATCAGATTAATCCAAATTTCAATTCAATTCTCACCGAAATGACTCAGCAATTCAACAGTTTTAACGTTAAGTTGCAAGACAACGGAGTCACATTGGTGGAGATCAACAGACCTCAAACCCACAACAGCTTCGATCAAAAAACATGGGAAGAATATCATAAAGTATTCCAATATTTAACAACAACTTCAACCAAAGTGGCTGTTTTGTATGGTGTTGGTAGAAATTTCTGTTCTGGAATTGATCTCTCTGCTGTTAAGTCAATGACTAAAGGTGGTGAAGTGAGTCCTGAATTCATTCGAGACTTCCAACGATGTATTAATGCACCAGCTGAATTAGATATTCCTGTGATTTCGGTCTCTCATGGGATTTCTTACGGGTTGGCCCTTGATATAATAAGTGCTACTACAATAAGATTAGCTACAAAGGATACCAGATTCTCAATCAAGGAGATTGATATTGGGATAATGGCAGATATCGGCTCTTTACAAAGATTACCAGTCATCGTTGGTAATGCATCCAAACTGAACGAATTGGCATTAACAGCTAGAGATTTTAATGGGAAAGAAGCTTTTGAAATGGGATTATTGAGTTATGTGTTAGACACTAAAGAAGATGCCCTAATTAAGGCTATTGAAATTGCAGAGGCGATCAGTTCAAAGTATATTCCTGCTGTTAAAGGGACTAAAAAGCATCTGGAAATGATGAATGTCGATGGAGATTCCGTGAAAAAAGGATTGGAATCAGTGAGTGTCGCAAATGCAGAATTGATGAACGATCCAGAATATTCGAAGTACGTTTTATCCAAATTTAGTAAACTGTTTGCAAAATTATAAATGGATAAGTTTTATATTAGTTATTAGTTATTAGTTAGAATTCTTACGTAAGCCAAAAGAAGATTAAAAAATATTTCACTTTCTTCCAGTATTCGAATATCGTTAATTCGTCTTTATACACAAAAATGGAGGACGAAATGTCATCAGTTGCTTCCTCAGTTGCTCGCTCACGCTCCAAATCTCCAGTAGCTGCCCAAAAACTGCGTTCTGAAAACGGATTCCGCTCAAAGAGACAGGAGAATCATCAAGATACAGTTAATGAAGATAAAGTAAATTATCAAATCTCAGGAAATTATAGAAAAGTTGAACCATATTACTTCACTTATTTAACGTATTGTAAATTAAGATGGAGAGACCGAACATTGATTGATATTTTCGGTAAGGAGTTCAGAGATCGAGACATATCATATTATAGAAGTTCGATTGAAGATGGTAAAGTCTTGTTAAATGGTAAAATTGCAACAATTGATACCATCGTAAGGAATGGTGACCTAATAACACATAAAATTCATAGACATGAACCTGCTGTGAGCTCAAGACCAATCAAAATTGTTAAAGAAACTGATGAATTAATTGTTATTGATAAACCTGCAGGTATGCCAGTTCATCCAACTGGAAGATATAGATTCAATTCAGTAACCAAAATTTTAAAAGTTGAGAATGGTTTGAATGTTCATCCATGTAACAGATTGGATAGACTGACTTCAGGATTGATGTTTCTTGCAAAAACTCCAAACGGTGCAGATAAATTTGTTGAACAGTTGAAAAATCATCAAATATCAAAAGAATATATAGCTAGAGTTAAAGGAGATTTCCCATTTGATGATGAAATAATAGTTGATAAACCAGTTAATACAATTGAACCAAGATTAGGCTTAAATTACATTGATGAATCAGAAAATGGTAAACTTGCAAAAACTTCGTTCAAAAAAATAAGTTCTGATGGTATAACCTCAATAATTAAATGTAAACCATCAACAGGTAGAACACATCAAATTAGAGTACATCTACAATATTTAGGGTATCCAATTGCCAATGATCCAATCTATTCGAATGAAGAGATCTGGGGTCCTGATTTGGGTAAAGATAATAAAGCAAATTTAGATGAGGTTATTTTAAAATTAAATGAGATTGGTAAATCAAAATCAGCATCTTCTTGGTTTTATCCAAATTCAAATAATGGTGAATTATTATTAGATCAAAAATGTGAGGACTGTGATACAGAATTATATAGTGATCCAGGCCCAAATGATCTAGAACTTTGGTTACATGCTTTTAAATATTTTTCTAAAGAAGATGAATGGTCCTATCAAACAGATTATCCTGATTGGGCATTAGAAAAAAACATTCCATTCATGAAATTAGCTATTCAAGAAGCTTCAAAATGTGAAGACACCAAAACTGCATTTTCTGTTGGTGCGATTTTAGTTTCAAAAGATGAAATTTTATCAACTGGTTATTCAAGAGAATTACCAGGTAATACCCATGCTGAACAATGTGCATTTGAAAAATACTTTGAAAAATTTGGGAAAAGGGAGTTACCAAATCACATAGACTTATACACCACAATGGAACCATGTTCTTTGAGATTGAGTGGTAATTTACCTTGTTGTGATAGAATCTTAGAATTTAAAGATAAAATTAATAATGTTTTCGTTGGTGTTTTAGAACCTGATACTTTCGTTGCTAAGAATGTTGGTTTACAAAAACTTGAAGATAACGGTATTAACTATATTAAAATCCCAGGTTTTGAAGATGAAATCTTGAAAATTGCTTTCAAAGGACACGATAGTATACCTGAATGAGTTCATATGAATCAATAAAGATTTGTGAACGATTAACACTTGTAGATCTTGATAGTAACGAAAATCATGTGGAGAATCACCAATACTTCAAACTACAAGCATATTTTGATAAACAGATGTACATAATCGTTTATATTCTAATTATATCATTAGTTTCATTACTTCTTCATATTATAAACTTATCATTTCACTAATGTGGATATCAACTTTTTCAACAAATTTCTGTAGACCAGTTTGAACACCATGACTATTCAAAAATAAACCTAATAAACGATTGAGATTTCCCATGTTAGTTGAGTAAATAATCTCCAGTTTACCGTTATCAAACGTTATATCGTAATAGAATATCAATTTTTTAAAAGTCATTGAATTAGTCAATATATTATCAATGAAGTTCCAATCTTCAAAACTTTTGAATAATTCATATCTCTTCTTCAATAGTTCATATAAATAATTCAAGTTTAATAAAAACTCGTTGATGTTTTTATTTGCTGTGTAATAATCCATCATTTTAATCAATAAAGAATTCAATTTGTTATTTGATTTCTTCAAAGCAATCAACTGAAATATTTGGTAACTTTCTTGATATTTATTAAGTTTTAGCTTGATTTGAAATTTAATAATCTTTCTTATATTTATATGAAACTCAAGGTTCTTTGTAAGTGTTTTTTCATCATCTTTATAATCTAGACCAATTGATGATTTCACATTAGTTATACTTGTATCTGGATAAAATCTTGACAAGTATTCAAGCCGCAGATCCCAATCTCTTGATGGTTTAGCGTCATAATTCTCAATATTATACTCTTCTTCTGGGTTTTCTTCCATATCTATTTCCTCAATAGATACATCATCTTCTTTATCATCTTCTTGCAATTCTCCCATTTCTCTCTCTTTTTCATCCTCTTCAGCTTCTACTAATAATTTCATAATCAAGTCTTCTTCCTCTTTCCGTACTTTAGCATTCTCTTCAACCTGTGCATTTGTGTAGTCATTCATTTGTAACTCTAATTCATCAACTTCAGTGGAAAGTTTTGCCTTACGATCCAATAATTCCTGTTTCAAGGCTGATAATTGCTGCACTTTCGACAGGGGACTTGAGCTGAAACCTCTCTTTGCAGCTGCATGGTTATCTGAGAACAGCTCTAGTGGATCCATGACGTCTGTAACGGCAAATCAACTCAATCGAAATTTAAATCAATCGAAAAGTAAACAACAAACTCTAAAAGAATTATACAGTGTTGACCGTTGAAAAAATTTTTTTTTTGAAAAATCAAAAAAAAAATTTTTTCTTTTGGAGATTTGGGACTAGAGTTAGGGGGATTTCACTGGGGTTTTTCGTCGGGCCATGGATTTTTTTGGCGAACTCCCGGCGGGTA
>JAKUBM010000075.1:0-45572 GCA_030566895.1 Phaffomyces coquimbonensis
TACAATCACTTCAACTGGAGAAGACTCAAAAGTTGTAGAGACCTCAGTGTCAGCTGTAATACCACCAGATAAGCTATATTCCCCTGAAGCACTTGCCTTCGTGGAAAATGTCACTGAAAGAATTCCATCTTCAGGTAAATCTGATGAACTTAGAATAGTAAACGAGTTGATATCATCAATAGTGTATCCATCAATGTTTGTTGAAACTTCAGTGACTGATAACCCTAAGTCAGCAAGATCCTCATTGATAACAACAACAATAGACTCCCATCCTGCAGTTAGCTTGGAAATGTCAACTGAGAGGTCCCAATCAATAACATCACTTGAGTCACCATCAATAGCACCACCAATCGTGGCACTAATCACACCAGGATCAATTTCTACAATCACTTCAACTGGAGAAGACTCAAAATTTGAATTAAGCTCACTATCAGCATAAACATCACCTTTAATAGTGAACGAGGCAGTAGTATCAGGGTAAGCGTTAGTAGAAAAATAAAAGGGGAATGGTGTTTGACCTGAGCCAACTGTAAAACTAAAGGACCTTGGAGAATTTGGATCTTTAGTCAAATCATAAATATATCCATCCGATCCAGTAACTTGCTCTGGAAGCTCTAATTCTTCATCAACAGTTATATAGAATTTGAGATTGGTAAAGGAAATTTGTGGATTAGCAGCTGGGATTTCAACAGACCAATCAATCTTGTTTGGGTCATTATCATTGATAGATCCTGAAGCAGTGGGTTTTAAATCAGGAATAGGTACCTTCACATCAATTTCTTGAGAAGTAAGAGTGACGTAGTCATAATTGTTAAATCTAACTCTTCCAGTTAAGCTATATTTATTTGAACCTGTTTCAGTATACTTGGTTGAAAATTCAACCCTGTAGTATAGAGTATTTTGAAGATTATCAACCTTGATTCTCAAGTTAGTATCAATGGTGAGATATCTTTGTGAGCGTATAGAGTTTTCGACAGGATAACCAAGCGCATTGGAAGGATACTGTAGTCCTGAAACTGGGTTTAGTTCAATTCGAAATGAACCAAATCTATCGAAAAAGTAGTTTCGACCTCTCATCGTTATAACCCACTTTATAGTATCACCATCCAAAATCCCTACTGCTTCAGCAGTACGTTCAGCACTAGTAAATGATGTAAACAGTAGTCCTAAAAAGAACATGAACAGTTTACTCGAAAGTTTCATTGTCTAATTGTGTTTAGCTAGCTAAAACCCCATTTGCAGATAGATATATGCTCCCATATTGTTTATTATATACACTGATTCAATTTCTATGAAACCACCGTGCTAGACGTTGGCTTTAAGGGGCCTTGGCTCCACTCCACATTCAATGCACATGTTGTACAGTTTACTGTAAATTGATTTTGTTCATTAATCAGTATTTACAATAAAAATATATTCAATGACGAAGAAAGTTCACATTTTTATTTTTCAAATTAAAAAAAGGCGCCTTGGAAATATTTAAAACTGTAAATATATATTGGATTATGGTTATGGGATCGTAACTATATAGTTCTTTAAGCGGTAAAACGTATACTTCAGCTCGTAATTGATCTCTAATATCTATCTTACTACTTGGCTAACTGCTCACGCGGAAATAATACACGTTAACCAGAATAGCGAGGTGGAAAAACTAGTAAACCTCGAACATGATACAACTACGAACTTGTTATGTTATTTATGTTGATTAGTGTTACTATGTATATATATATATATATATATATATGTAACATTCAAGCTTCCTAATCATTAGCTTTAGAGATAAGAATTTGGGAAACGACCAGCTACAACAGTCTGGAATATAAATCTCGGTTCTTATTAATTGTCCTGTCCTCCTTTAATTAAAATTAGGTTTTTAAAGATCAACGGCTTAGTTTACAAGTTTACCTTCTAAATCAGTTTTCAAGCTGATAAGTTCAGCGGCCAGCCTTTTTGTTCTCGATTTTGATTCTATTTCAGGATGATCTACTTTCACTTATTGTTTATCACATTAGTGATCAAGATTCAAACCATGGGCCATCGATATACTTCACACTTAGATTAACTTATTCTATGTATAATGTATGATATCCAAAAGGCTAACAAAACCTCTAATTAATGGATACATTTTTCTCTCTAAAAAGTTTCGATCCTAGTAGCTGATCACAAAATTTTGGGTTCGGATATTTCTATTGATCTACGCTATGAATTTTTATTAATACGGAAGTTGGTTAGTTAACCACTTCACATGTGTCAGTGTCGGGATATATGAAGGCACATAAAGAGATCCTGTTAGCTTATAAGCTATGTCGGAAGCTTGGGCCCTTAAAGAATGTTTAACCAGTTAATCAATTAGGAATCGTCCCATTGCACATCCGTACACCACATATATAAGAGATTCCAACTTCCCAGTTCCCAGTTCCCACCAAATTTTACCTATTATGGGAGATTATATACACAGCGTTTCAATGTTGAAAGTTAGACAATTGTATGTTAAATCAATTCTATACACATATCGTATCAATAATCTCGATTCCTAAATCTTTCGAGTAAATTTATAGATTTATATTTCACTGTACATTTCAAGTGGTTCAACAGCTATTATTGTAATGTTAATCACTGATTTTGTAGGTTGTAAATTGAACTTGGATTGAGTGGATCTCGAATCCAAATTGAAGGAATCTTGAGAATTCGAGTTTGTTGTCTCCAGCTTTATCTGATATATAAGTTTATGAATAAATAATACTTATATCTAATATCTACGTACTCTTTGACTCTTAATCGATTAATTTGTTAGTCTTTGTATGTTTCACCCTTTTTCTATACAGAGACATGAATCTTGATCATGCAGGGATTTGCTTAAGGGGTTCAATTATGAACGTTTTAAAATCTCGTATTTTTAAATGTGTCTAATCTATACTTTCAAGAAACCTAGCGGCCGGCACCTTTAAGTTTTAAAAATATGCTATATATATATATATATTCAAAACTTGCTGACTCCAGATCGAGTCCACAATATGTACACTGTACACTGTACAAAGTACAGTCAACCATAAGCTAGCTCATAATTTAAAGCTAAAACCTTATTTCATATTTTTCTGTATTTCTATACACGAAAATTTCTTAATGACCAGCGATGTAGATCCATCATACATGAATATGGCCACTGGCAACTCACGAAACCAAAGACTTCTCAAATTCTGTGCCATAACTTCAAGTCACGATTCACCTGAAAAGACGCCAGCTGCCCACTTCCCAGTGCCCACTGGTCACTGCCCATTACCCAGGTATTCTACTACTTTTGATGTTCAGTCCTGCGTATAATTTACGCACAATCAAGGATTTTATTTTTTGATTATCTTTGACAGTTGGAACTTACAGGAATGATCCAGATGGAATGATCTTTTTCTATTTATTATTCATTAACCGAATTATATAATGGTTCAATTTCATACCAAGTGTGTGGTATACAAAGAGAGTATATTTATATACCTGCATTAAGTTTACCCTTCATTAAACTTGAACAACTTGATTGATGTGATAAATTTAAGCTTCCAATTCATTTTTCCGAAGTTCACCACTAACGAGTCACAACGAGCAAAATCGATGATTAACTATCCTTTAGCCCTTATATATTTGAACAGTCGAGCTTATGCGTACATACACAGCTCAAATCTTCTCCTATATACTTAAAAATGTCCGTAATAATTGTACATAATTGTAACACCGGGGCCCTGGGTTTAAAGAGTCTACAGTTTTCTTATCCGTAAAAGTATAACTTTAAGGTTCTCTCGGTGTCAATAATTTCATTATGTAATTTATTACGATATATTAAATTATCTTTTCGATGATCTTTTATTAAACTATTCTATGTAAAGGGTAAGGAATATCAGTTTATTTATAGTATTGTGAACGGTAGCAAATCACCCTTGAAAGTTCCCCCTCTCTATATTTGTTGGATTAGTGACTATAGATTGACGGTAGATGAATTGATTGTTGAGTTATCATGGATAAACGCTAGAAGCTGAGGTTAACAAATGAACTTGTGGGTTAATTGTGGGTTAATTGATAGTTAGTCAATATTATGTAATACTGTATTTCTGACACTCAGCCTTGTGTTAATTCTAATTATACTCAATTTCAAGGTCAAGTCTAGGTATATTGTAGTTGATGGCCCCTTCAATTGAATAAAATATTACGGTATCAACCCACACGTATGCGCTCTCTCGATGACTGAATAGTAAGTATTAATTTGCAATTTTCAGACCACATCTGCTATTAATGATAATATTTCTAGCTAGTACGTTTAAGCCCTGGAAAATCTCCACTTTCCCTCAATTGAATTTTGAAGTATACTACTAGTAGTTTCAATGAACATTATGAGTGATGAGTCATGACCCTTGTAAATAGCGATTGAAGGCTGGGAGTGATACACTTTTATAATTTTAAATATTTATGGATATGACCTCATTTCCCTACACGATATTCAATCTAGAAGATCAATCAAAATTGTATGAAGTTCAAATTGATGCTTATCACTGTCAGCTTGCAATACTATTTGAATTTAAAGACGTACATAATATGGGTTTAAAAAATATACAATAGCCAGTCAGATCAATCTGTTTAGATAAGCATCAATCCGAAAATTAACTTTTTTTTTCTGTATTTAGTGTGTATTATAAATACTTTCGGTGAACTATACAAACAAACTATCTAAATAGCAATTGCTGATACCGCCCCAAAAGCAGATCCAATCATTAATCTGTGACCAGAACCAGATGATGGAGATACAGTATCATCAGTAACAGTAGTGGTTATAATTGTTGTAAAGGTTAAGGAGGAGGAAACTTCACTGTAAGTAATATGACTTCTAGAATCAATAGAGCTTGTAATATCTGATGTTTCGTCTGACGTGATTGAAATATCACTAGTTACAGAGCTGGAGCTTATATCTGGTTCGTCTGATGATGAAATACTTGAATCGCTAGAGTTACTGGTAGATGAACTGGCAGTTGATGTAGTAGAATCCTCAGGAGATGAACTAGTTAAATCAGTAGATTCAGATGATGAGATAGATAAAGAACTAGCAGAGTCTGTGGATTCAGCGGATCCAGTAGATTCCATAGATGAATGGGTGGATAATTCTGAGGAACTGCCAATGGATGAGGTTGATTCTGATGATGAGATTGATTCTGTCGATGAGTCTGAAGATGAAGTTGATGAAGAGGTTGATTCAGTGGACGATGTGGATAGGACTAATGAAGAGCTAGTGGACTCTGAGGAATCTGTAGATGATGTGAATGATGTTAATGATGCGCTAGAGGATGCTGAAGAGCTCGTGGATGTGGATGAAGAGGAAATAGCTTGTGGCTCAACATTATTGGAATTAAATCCAACAGTTCTTTCAGTTGGATAAGGAAGAGGATTCACAAAGCCAAATAAAACTGTTCCAGTTAAACTGTAAATATCATTTCAACGGTGAGTAGATGAAAACTCAACACGGTAGTAAGTCCCAATATTATTGACATTTATTTGGGAATAACCAAGGAGACTGACATTGATTCAGGTATGTGCGGGCCCTGAAACTGAAGAAAATCCATTCGCTGTAGAAGCGAATGCCATTCCATCTAATTCAAAAGTAAGTGTAAGTGATGTCCAAGCAAGAGTACTTGGTGTGGAGCTTTCTTCAATAGTGATCACCCAATTAATGTTATCAGCGGTATTGGTACTGACTGCTCCAACAGTTCCAATTGAACGAGCAGCACTGACAAATAATGATGAAAATAAAAGTCCAGAGAGAAAAACGAAGACTTTATTTGAGAAATTCATGCTCGACTAATTTTGATTCATGAGTTAAAAGAGAGGTTTCATACTCAGGATATTTCTGTATTTATATCTGACTAGATCGCAGTAAGATTTTATTATTAGGTTCATCAAAACTGTGTAGCCATGTATCTTTCTTTTATCTAGAACTATCAACCGCAAATCTAAGTTAATTCAATAACTTACTTCTCGAATTCAATCTTTCAAATTTGTCTTACTTTATCTGGTACTAGCTTAAAATGAGGTATGAACTACCCAGTCTGAGCTTTATTAGGCTTTAGCTGTACTGATATATTTGTATTGTTAGTTAGTCGTGTTCCTTCGCATAATATGTTCAGGATTCATCAGATCATTATTCTATGGAAATTCGGCGGCTAATTCTTCAATGTCAATGCATCAATTATTTTTACAAAGGGCTTCGTAACTAACTAGTCAATCATCGAGTACGACGACTCTTAGTCTGAATGTATCATTTAGGGGCTTGTTTCATTTATATCTCTAATACTAATACAGATTATGTTGCAATTTCAACTATTTTTGTCCTCAATAAACTACTAACCTTGTTCAACAAATGTATTCGACAATTAAGATTGATACTTTTAGTCAAATTTATGAGTTCAGCGCTCGTTCAATTAAAGTAGAGAATATGCAACAAATATTATATAGCAGCTAGCTCCTTAGATTTAAGTCCAGAATATTATAAGTTACCTCAAAAAGGGTGTTGTAAGTTTCACTGAACTTTTACTTCAATAAGTTTATTTATGCTCTTTCAATCTTATAGCTATGACATGTGAGTATCACATTTCATATCAGGATATATGAAGGCAAATAAAGAGACCCAATCAGGTTATATAAGCTGTATCATAAAATTGATTGATTCTTTGAAGAATGTTTAACCAATCACCAGCTGCACATTACACATCCGTACACCACATATATAGGAGAATTTTAGTTACATTACCCAATACACATCATTCAAAATTTGACTTGATTCAGCGTACTAAACCGACTAAAACTTGCAAAGTTGTTGAAGAAGACTCTGAAATCTCAAGACTATGAATAGCCCTCATTGTGAAGATCATTTTGTCTGACTTTTTTACCGCCAGACATTTTCTCTAAAGTAATTCTGTTAATATAACCCTATAACCCGTTGACTCACTGTAACTAAAGAAATTGGTTTACCTGATTCTATTACGTCTTTAAGTTAGTTTACTCGACATGTGTATTGATTAAGTAGCCAATTATAAGTTTCTAATGCTGTCTCCAGGCGTGTTTTCTTGATCTATATGAACGATAATTAATCTTTAATAGCTGAATCTAAAAATTTATTTGAGACACTAGTTTTTCTCTTTTTATTGGATCTTGTCTTTGACACAACAGGTTGACTTGTATAATAATTTTCTGGTAAGGATAAATCTTCAAATCTCTCCTCGTCTTCATCATTTACTCTTTTTCTATATGATGATTCTTGAAATGGACTCATTAAAATAGAATCCTGAGTTTGATTTAATCTTAACCCTGAAAGATGTTCTGTGATTTCAACAGGTTTTACTAAATTTGGTGATCCATTGAGAGATGAGTTGACAATATTTTCAGTTAATTTAAAGTCTTCATTCTCTTCAGCTTCCCCAATATTTATACAATCCAACTCTTCATCAACCGAGAAACATTTTTCTAAAGTTTTTTCAAACAATAACATTCTGTATTTAGTCTTGGTTGCTTCATATTTGACATAACCTGGTCCTCTGAGCCCAAAGCTAAATGTTAAAGCAGCGGTTGAACCTTCAGCAAACTCCACATTTTTATTTGAAACTCCTGGTGCATCAAATAAAAACTCACTTGAGCATTTTAGCTTTGACAATCTATTTGATAACATTGGTTCTTTAGAAATAATAAATAGATCATTTGAAATTAGGTATGAAATTGTATCAATAACAATGGAAATGTCCTCTCTTTCAAATCCCATAACTTCACAAAACTCTTGGACTGACCCTGGAAGGTAGTTCTTGTTTATAAATTTAACTGCCTTTCTAATATTAGTTAATAATTGGAGATTTTTGTGTAAATATAAAGATAAAGTTTTTGACCGGCAAGTGAAGCATATAATTTTGATTGCCTTTGGTAATCCATAACAGAACAAGTGTTTTTGAGCTCCACACTTTGAACAATTTAATAATGAGCAATCTATCTCTTTTGTTGATCCACATTCACATTCAATGTTAGAAATTGCTTGGGTTGGTCCAACTTCATCCTGAGAAGATTCCAAAAATGATTTTAACATTGTAGTTGTTTGACTTGGTTCTTCGATTTTCGAGCCAACTTGCTTTTTAGTAGTTAGTTTGTGTTGTACTTGGACTGTAATCGGGACTTTCTTTGGTAATTGGGGGATAGCAAAGGGATCTACTTCAATGATCTCTTCATCTGTAGTTGATCTAAATTTAGCAGTTAAGACACTCAACTGTACATCATGAATACCGGTTTTAAATGATCCAGCTGAAAGCTTTGATGCAGGAAGACTGGTTTTGATTGTTGCAGAAACGTCATAGGATGCATCTTTGAAAAGAGGTGGCTGGTAATTTCTGGGACAATCATCATTGAATAGGAGTCTCATAGACATGAATTTTTGCTCTGGTAAAGGATCTAAGCTTTGAGTAATGATTATGAATCTTCTCATCAAGTGTTGTAACATTTTTCTTGAATCTAGTAATGAAATTGTCGAAGAAGAATCATTAACATCGACCTTGATTTCATCATTTTCGTAATCAAAATAGAAGTTGTAAACCTCCTGTAAATCATTTGGATTCTGCTCATCTAAGAATATTGAGAAACTTATGCATTTTAAGAACCCTTTCTTAATCGCGTCTAATGCACCTTCATCAATCCATCTTAAAAATAAATCCACTTGTGGAGATTTGCCTTTGACCAAAGTTTTGATTCTAATACTTTCTAGCTTATTTCTTTCATCTTTTGGATCATAATCAGGCTGAAACTTGCTAGGAACGAATCTTTGATCAATGAAACTATCATCAGAAAACAATCCTCTTAGGAACGCTATACAACCAAACGACATTGTTAGCATTGTTTGTATTAACTTATGTGATTGTTCAGTAGATATCGAGACTTTAGTCTCTGTGTCTGTTTTGATCTTTTGTATAGTTGACATTGTTTTCTCTTTTATTCAAATATAGAGAAGGGATAAAACTGGAGGAAACTGTTTGGTTTTTTATAGATATTTACTAGCCGCTGAAATAATAACAGTAATAAAGGGGGTAAATGTCAGCACCTCTTCCTAAAAAACTTATATGGTAACATCAGAGGGTATGAATTAATAACACAGAGCTTTAGTAAACATTCTAATGCAAGCGCTTTGTTCAGAGGTGGTATAGAGCCCTATCGTCTTTGCCTCCCTAATAATTAAATCAGCTGAAGAAACACACCGGATATATCTTGTGATTGCAATTTGCTAGCTGGCTAAAATCTGACCTCGCCCCATGACTCCTACTTTCTGACTCTTGAACTTGACTCGCTTCTCAGATTCCGAAATCTTAATTAACTTTCCAAATAATCAATTTGCTATAGACAGTTTAACTTCGATCTACAGATTTCTGTAGCCAATCGGACCCTCGGATCAGAAATTATATAATTAGAATAAGTGGATTGTTCGAAGCCCCTTCACCAAACGAAATTATCTATGCCAATTTTAATTTATGAGACCTGATCTGGTAAATCAACAACAAATTTATTGATTCATAGTACCCCTCGCCGAATAGTATTTGCTTGCTTTACTACAATGAAGGGCTACTCCAAATCCACTTCAGGGGGTGTTCCACATACGCTTGATCATAAGCCATTACCACTGCCGCAACTTCCACAACATAGCTCATCGCCTATTCGGTCCAAAACTAGTGATGATGACGCGCTTGTTCATGAATTTACAAGAAACGATCTAAGGGAATTGATACATTTAATTACACAAGAACTGAAGTTGAAAGGTACAAAAACCCCCCTGTTACTGCTGGCTTTTCGTCCAAAATCAATAGATACAGAACTCAGTCAATTTCTTGAAATTGTCTTGCCAGCTGGAAAAAAATTAGCTAAAACTTCAGTGTTACAACAACAAATTAAAATTACAAATGAATTTACATTGATTTCTTGTCTAAAATACCTTTGGGCAAGACTTCCAACAAGCTCCATTATTGGTTGGGATGCCTATGAATCATTTAAAAACTTAGAAAAGAAAGAAAATTTCCCAAAGAAAGCATTTCTAGACTTTATGCCTCAATGTCTTTCATCCCCATCTCATGCTTCTATTGTTTATGATTTCCTTGATTTGATAGTCTCAATTGCTGCTAATTCCAAAGATAATCAAATGAGTGGAAGAAAAATTGCTAAAATGTCAGCTATTTGGGCTTTTCAAGGAATTTCACCCCAATCGAAAAATACATCTGCTCCTGATGGTGGAGATTTTGGTTCAGGTTTACAAAATTGGTTACCTTCTGCTAATGCAATGTTTCACTTACTTTTATCATTTTTAAGATCAATGTTACCTGATGATGATTCAACTAAATTACAATTACCAAGAACATTACATGCTTTATTGGCTAGCAATTCATATCCTCCTCCTGATATCACATATAATTCATCAACTTTGGTTACTGTTCCACTTGTCACTATAAAGACTAATAAGTTTTCCAGCTCCCCTATTGAAATGTTAAATAAAGTTCCCAAATATATTTCATTGGAAAATTGTGATCAATTTCAAGCCAAAGAAGATTATGCCCTGTTAAAATCGTTGTGCAAAAATGATGAGAATGTTATTAACAAGTTATCTGGTGAATCCAAAAGAATTATGCAATTGTTGGCTCAATCAAATAAATCAACTAGATTAACACCAGGTTGGGCCTCACAAAATATTCCAAATATTTCATCTAGTCAAACGGAGAATAATATTGAAGCTTCAAGAGTTTCAATTGATGATTACTTTATTTGGGCTTGGCTTTCAAGTATCTCATTTGAACAACCTAATCTGAAGAAAAAGTTGTTTGGTAGATCATTAATTTTAGAAGTTGTTTTTGATGGTTTTAGAAAATGGGTCATTATTGAAGAAGTTGGTTTAGAATTCAAATCTCAAAATTTAGTACCTCAAAAACCAACCGTTAAAAAGACAATTCAACCTCAATATAAATCAATGTTAGAAGATGTACCAGAAAATTACTCTGATTCTAAGAAAGTTTCGAAATCAAAAGAACCCAAAGAACCAAAAGAAAAGGAAAAGGGGAAATTCAGTAAAGCATTTTTGAAGAAGTTCAATCATAAAGAAAATCGATCATTGCCTCCTGTTCCTGTTCCAGTCACTAATAACCCTGTATCAAAGACCCAAATTCAGAATCGTGAATCTAAGATTATATATGATCCAATCACATTACCGCAGGTTGAAAGAGAACAATATAGATTATCTATTCCGTTGGATGCTTTTGATATTGAAAATTCACCCGATAGCTGTAATAATTTTCAACGCAAGAGTTCCCCTCAACAAAAGAATTCATTACTGCAATTTGAATCATTAGCTCCACCATCTAGAGAAATTCTATATTCTAGCAATTTATCAAATTTTCAACAATATAGTCAAGGGTTTAATTATTGGTCAACTGAAGAACTTAATGAACGTCAAGAACAGAAACATAACACTAATGAGCAAGTCTATGCTGGTGAAGGTTACGCTAATGAACAAGATAAGTATAATGAACAATTCAACTCCAGCGAACATTTTAATTCAAATGAACAGTATGATTTCGGAGACCAATATGATTACAATGGACAATATGAATCAAATCAACGAAATGATTCAAATAATAGATCTTCTAATTATGAAGAAACTACAAAAGAAAAAGACATTCCTTTACCTACTCAAGAATCACACACACATGATTATGTTCCACCATCTAAAGCTCAATTCACTTATAATAACAATGGAACATCTGGCTCTCTTGAAAATCTAAACAACATGGTTGGTGAATTATCTTTACAAGTCAATCAAGTTGAACTAAAATTAGGTAAAGAAATTAATTTACATGAAAAGGAAATCTCAAATCCAACTCAACTCCAAGATCATGTTGAAGTTAAACCATCACCAAGACCACAGAGTCAAATATATGAACCAGTTCGCTCTCTACAACAGAGGCAACAGATTCATTCTCCAGTTGCTAGTCAACCAAAGCCAATGCTACCACCTATTCAAACCCAAAAACCTTCAAGACCTCCATCAGTGGCAACCTTAACTCGAAAAGCTCCAACTGAATCTAGGTCTGCTGTTGGGCCTGATTTTGAACCTGAATCAAGTGTTTATACAAGTTCTAGTGTATATGGTCCTACTCCCTCTGTTATTGAAGACGATGATTTTGTCAAACCATTCAATATTGCTGATCGTGGAATTCCAATAACTGAAAATGTTGAAAATTATTTAACTGATACTGTTTTGAATAATAACAGACGTGAAACTGTGTTTTCGGAAACTAGTTATAATACAGCTAGAACTAATGTACATGAAGATCACAATGATAACAGGTACTCTACTGAATCTGATAAATATCCAGAAAGTATCATTGATACTTATAGACAACCTTCTGTTTATACTTCTAACTTGAAATCTTCTGATCCAAAACAAGAGACTGGAAAAGTTGAAACCATTGATGAAACTTCAAGTGATTTAAGTGTTACTGATATTGATTATATTCCTGATACTACAATGACTAATGAAGAACAAAGATCTATTCCAATTCCATCACCTCCAAGATCTCCATTGGCTAGAGCTGCTTCTCCAAAAGGTGATGTATCTGAACTTCCTCCTTTACCACCCCCAAAAGCTTTACTTCCAGACGTTCCGCAACCCGATCTACAACCAACTAATGAATATGAACAAAAAGATTTTCATGAACCTGCTTTCCCAACTGAAAATCAAACTCAACATTATAAAACTCCATCACCTTCATTATCTACTTTACCTCAACAAGATTCTCATTATGATTATAATAATGATACTTTTCCTGTTTCTAAGACTATTCAATCTCCACCAGAACAGTACATCGTTGAGGAACCAACCGAATATAATCAAAAGAAGTACTCTAGAAAAGTTCCATCTTCCATTTCTCAAGAAATTCAAGCAGCAGAATTAGAATCAAAGACAATTTTACAACAGCAACCAGTTCAATTGAATAGAAGAAGTCCCGAGCCGGACTTACCACAACAATATCATCAATCAACTCCATTCAATTTAAAAGGTCTCCAACATGATAGAAGCTCTAAACCGGTTGTTAGTCACTCACAGTATCAACAGATCCAATCAAATAGAAAAAGTCCAGAACAACAACCAATTCAGTATACTCAACCAATTCAACCAAAAAGAAAAAGTCCTGAGCAACGACTTACACATCAACAACCTGTTATATCAAGAAGAAGTCCTGATCAGCAACCTGCATATAATCAACACCAACAGCGAAAATTCAATGAAAGAAGTCCTGAGCCAGTTTCTCTACTAGCATATCAACCACAACAAGATTCAGCTCAATTTACCAGAAGAAGTCCTGAATCTGCTGATCAGCCGCCATCTCACCCGTTACAAGAACCAGCTGATTTCAATAAAAGAAATTTTGTTCCAATAAACTTACCACCATCTCAACAACAACAATTAATGAATAGAAGAAATCCTCAACATGACGCTCAAGAACAAAAGCAACAACGTTCAGCACCAAATTTAAATTCTCAAGTTCCTTCAGGCTCTAACTCAGTTTCAAGACTTGATCCAAACTTTGTTCCACCTCAACAAGCTCAAGCTCCAAATTTACAACCAGCCTCTAACAATGATCAAAAAAGTTACAAAAGTCCTCAAAGACCTGTTGAAAACTTTAATTATGCACAACAAACAACAGCTCATTCACCAAGTCCTGATGTTAAGTCAAGACAAGATTCACCTTACAGAACAGTTGGTTATCCACCTCATCATCAACAGAATAAACTATCACCACAATCTAGTGCTTCAACTGCATCATTACCTGGTCAACGTGGTAGTACACCTCAAAGAGGAAAATCTCCATCTAGAAAACATTCACCATCACCATCAAGACTACCAGGATCATATCCTAATTATCCTCCACAACAAGGTTATTATCCTCCACCTCCACAACAAGGCTATCCTCCACAAGGTTATTATCATCCACCGCCACAAGGCTATCCACCTCAAAGTTATCATCAAACTAAAGGTGGCCATCTACTAAAAGGTTATCCTCCACAGAATTATCCTCCACAGAGTTACTCACCACAGAGTTACCCACCACAAGGTTATCCCCCACAAGGCTATCAAGGTTATCCATGGTACCCACCACCTCCACATGGTTATTATCCACCTCCTCCCACTACTCAAAATGATGATAATAAATCTATTAAAAGTGGAACTATGAATTTAAGCTCAATTCCTACTGCTACTGTTACTAATAAATTACATGGTCGTACAAATAATAGTGCTGACAAGAAAAATATAAGAAATGCATTGGTTCAAGGTGATTTTGGTATATGAAGTTGATCCTTACGTTTTTTAATGAACTCTCATGTATTCTACTCTTTTTATTCTACTCTTTATAATCCTTTTTGGCTACAAACTTTCTTGAATTGATCTATTTTCTGAAACTCTACCCGAAAAGGTTTTGAATCTGTGTTGGAAACCTATTTACAAAAACTGGACTGCTAAAGAGTACTCGTTATTGAGATAGTCTCATTTGAAGAAGATTTTGAATTGCTTAGGAAAATATTAGGTTTTTTTAATTTTGTATAGTTGATTTTGACATACCTACAAACTGCAATCAATTAGTTTCGTAAACCTATCTATATTATGAATTTACATAAAGGTTATTGCATGCGTGGTACTAGATGGTCTCGACTCTCCACCTCTAACTCATTTTTGAAGGATTTAAAATCGAAGTTCGTGGGTTTTTATTATATTTTTCGAAAAAAGCTGAGCGATGCCTGGCTGAGAGTCGAGCGACCTTAATAATAGAGATTACTTTCTAAATATTCTAGAAATTAAAACTCTTCAAGTATCAAAAAATCATTTGAGTACATCAAATAAGTAAAATTAAATGAAAAATTTTAGTGTGTTTTCCTATTCTTCAGATTGGTGTCAGTCTTGCATGAGCTTGCATATTCACGTGACTTTTGTTTACAACTTTATTTTTTTATTTAAAACACAAAAATATTTGAGATTTAAGAAAAAAGACCCATTAAAGATAAATTATTACTAGTAAGCAGCTACTTGACGAGCCAATAGGTCTTTTTGGATATTATATACTAGCTTAGAAGGGCTTTAGCTAAGAGAGTGATACAAATACTTATCAAACCCCAAGTTTAATCTGAAACCTGTATCTGATACATATTACCTTTACTGTTTGTATTTGTTTAATCTGTTTCAGGTTTATATAAAACCCGCAGAAGGTCTATTTTAATAGTTCGACTCATTGAGATAGTACGCCAGCTTATCAAGTCACAGAGGTACTATAAGAGATCATTATAATGGCAGAACAAGATTCAATTTTGTCTCCTCCAGTTACACCGGAACCAAAACAGAGTGCTTATTCTATCTTCAATTTAACCGCAGAACCATCGACTGTTAATCATGAGGAAGCACTAAATGATATCAAGAGGGTTATAAGTGGCAATCTTAGTCATACAATGTACATTTTACCACCAGAAATCAACATCAAGAGACATCAAAGATTTTTAGCTGCTTATGGTTTCAAGTTAACTGGAAAAAAGAAAAAGAAAGCCGAGGAGAAGAAAGATGGTGAAAAGATGAAGATGAAACCTAAAGGTAGACTGCCTTCGTCATCATCCTCTTTAGGTAACTCAAGCGAAATGGAAAAGTATCTATCTCAAAATGAACCACCTCGTGAATATTTAACGAGATCTAAAATTCTAAAAGATCCAAATGAAAATACTTTAGAAGATTCAAATACGAAATCAAAAATTGGACTTTTAGAGGTTAAATTCAAATCTAAGGAAGATTTTTTGCAAAATGCTACAGTTCAAGATGTTAGAAATCTTCCAATTGAAGATGTCCCAGATTTACAACCAAATCTCAAAAAGGTTGATTTTCAAAATATTTTGGATAAATTAGGTGCTTTAGAAGTCAAGACTCTGAAATACAAAGATGGACTGGAGTTGATCTTGGAAAATGAATTACCAATTGTTTATACTTTAAAATTAACACCTTTTCAATTTTGTGACTCTAAAAAAAGATTCTTTGCAGAAAGGGCAAGAAAGGGTTATCATTCTAAGACTTTTAAAAAAACTGATGCACAAAAGGCTTGCAAAATTGATGTGAATAAAGCTTCAAAGTTGTATGAAATCTTTGAATGGGCACAAAACTAAGTTTTGCACTAAGGATTTTTTTATATGGATGTTTCTTATAAAGAACATTTTTACTTTTGGTTTTCTTTTGTTTCATTATATATTATTTTTTTCAGTTATTTGTGAAGTGATGGATAGTTAAATATTATATATTATTATCTATCACATTCATGTGTGTTTTTAATGCACTTTTAAGGTGTTTAATTAACTTATTTTTATTAGTTTTGGGAGGATTAGGTTTTTGTTGGAAATTATGATAACTTAAGATACTGTTGGTCTTTTTTTGTATTTGGAATATATGTTTTAATTGATTTGATGGCTCTTCAAAGTTTAGATCCTCTTAAATTTCTAGAAATTGTCCATATCACACACAAGCACTCTCTTCATTATAAGTTAAGGAGAGAGCTGAAAGTATTATGTCATCAAGATTCCCGATTTCCAGAAATTAATTTTGAATTTAAACTCTTTAACTGAAAGTACAGACACACATCTACATCCACTAATAGAATGGCTAAAACTAAGCTAGTCACACTCAGACTGTCATCTGAAATCCTTAAGAAATTTCCAGTGTCGACGCCAATAAAGAAAAAAATCTCTATAGCACTGAAACCTGAATTCAATCAACTCCAGACCCCAAAGAAGTCTACCTCAACCACCACCACATCGAAATCAAACTTAAAGAAATCATCACCAACTCCAGAGACACCAAGTATTGGAACTCCTCAACCATCAGCCGTTAAAGCGCCAAGGGATGAAAGAAAACTAGATAAATCTGGGAAACCAGTTAGAAAATGGACAAAGAAACCATTAAGCATACAGACGTTTACAGGATATTCGATCACTTTTGAATCTTGGAAGGGTGATAACGAAAAAGTCTCTATCAAAGATGAGGGTGCTATTGCTAAAGATGAGGCATCTAGACCATCATTGAAGATACAATTGAAGTTAAATAATAAAACATTAACTTTAAATAAAAATAAAGATGATGAATCAAGTTATGATTCAAAAGATCATTCACCAAGTTTGGAAGATGCTAGTTCAATAATTAGCACGCCTGATATTTCTGCAGTTTCGACTCCTGCTCCAGTTTAGTATATGAAAGAAAAATAGTGAACGTTTTAATCTATACATAATAAAATGTAGTTTACGATTATGATTTCATTAGTATATATATTTATACTAGTGCTTCTGTAAAGGTTTTTTTCTGTACAGTGTTTTTAGAATAGATTAAATGTTTGGAAGGTTCTTAATTTACTATAATTTATAAAAAAATTCCCAAATTTATATCCTAGATCGCAGGGAGATTAAAACATAATACATGTATCTAGATCTCTCCTATATATTAATTTGTACGATCTATATAATCAACAGCGGTTTCATTAACAACATAGTTTAACCAAATGATCATCTTTCATAAACAATTGAAATATTCTTAAGAGTTCAAGAACGACTTGATGAGAAATCCGAGTAAAACCGAGAAAGAGATCCAATCCAGTAATTTTCGCGGATTTTCTAAATTAAATCAGAAGAAACATAGGAAAAGTGGGAATTTGAATCTTCAAATCCCTAAGGATATTTGGGCAGTTCGGAGGTACTATATTGGGGTTTAAATTCGAGTTTTAGGAATCTGAATTCTCAGAATTTCGAATAAGGTCCTTTTGCCTATAACCTATTTTTGGAGTTTGATTTTTTGTTATATATTTTGATTTGATATACAAAGTCAATTGCCTAAAATATCCTCAACACTAACGTCATTGGAAACTTCTAGTGCTTCTTTCCAGAATTTACTTAAATGTCTAGTTCCTGAATCACAAGCAACAATAACTATATTTTTACCTTCAATTTCAGTAGATTTACATAATTTTAGCACTGCAACTGAATTAATAGCACTTGAAGAGCCTAAAAATAACCCATCATTAACACTTAAGAATTTAGCCATCTTAATAGCTTGGTCATCAGTGACTCTTATTGAATCATCTATATAATTTTCACCTTGTTTGAAATTATGTGTCAGTCTATTTAGACCAATACCTTCAATGATCGTATCGACTTGATGTCTTCTTCTTGTACCTTCTTTTTCTTCATTGGTATACATGACACCATATTTCACTCTATTGTAAAATCCACTACCTTGAGGATCTGCTAATATAGTAGTGACATTTGGTAATCTTTCCTTTAAATATTTAGAGACACCAGCAATCGTACCACCTGTACCACAGCCTGCTATGAAATAATCAACTTTACCTTTTAATTGTTTATAAATTTCCGGGCCTGTTGTCTTATAATGGATTCTCCAATTACTATCATTTTCAAATTGATCAGCAAATACCCCCTTTTGAGCTGAATTCTTATCATTATTCAATGATTCATTTGCAAGTTTTGCACTATTAACATATTGATTTGGATCCACTATTGAAGCAGGTTTAACTTTTTTTAAATCAACACCTAAAGTCCCAAACAATGCTAGCTTATCTAGCGATGTATCATCTGGTAAGTGAATCTCAGCTCTATAACCTAATGAATTTGCAACAGTACCTATTGAAATACCAGTTGAGCCAGAAGTACCTTCAAATATAACATCACCTTTTTGTAATTCCCCAGAAAGTTCTTTATCTCTAATGATGGCTAATGCGACTCTATCTTTAGCTGATCCACCGGGGTTCAAGTATTCTAATTTAGCATAAATGTTATTACCTGTTATTTTTGACAATGATTTGATTAAAACCATTGGAGTATTACCAATCAATCCTTCGACACCTTCAACTGGAGCTGATAATGATGATAGTTGTTCTTCTGTACTTTGTTTATATTGAGAGTATGCCCATATTATGGCAGCTATGGATACACCACATGCACTTATTTCTTTCCAGGTTAAATGAGACATGAATATCTATTATTTTTATCGACTTCTATGTTCTTTGATTATTGGAAATTAAATTGATGTGGGGGTTGGGTGTTAGAGTATATTATTAATGTTGATATATAGCTATCACGTTAATATTATAATATTGATATAGCTAGATCAGTCTAGTACTGACGTAGATAAGTCACTAAATATGCTTGACAGTTTATAGTATAGATTTTACTCTGCCTCACAGTCGTCGACGTTAATGATAATGATATTGTAAAATATATTCACGAGTTAACGTCTATATTCAATAATCAATCAATCGATAGCACGCTTGATCACTACTAGTATTAATATTATAATTAATTGTCAACTAATTATTAAATTATGATATAGTTAAAAAAAATCAATAAGCATTAGTATGCAGCCCATCGCTCTAAACCGCAGCGGATACCTGATTATAGTCCGACGGGTTCATAAAAACTTAGTAAAAAATGAATCATTTTTTTTTCAATTAAATAGAGTTGAAAAAAAACAGATGTTATAAATTTGCATGAGCCGGGTAACATCTCTTACATTACATGGTGCAGTGTACTCCCAGTTTGAGCTACAGTATCGTTACAGCGCTTATGAAATCAATCATCAATTGAAGCTAGCAAGTTCATGTTTATATTTTGAAAATGATTGATCAGCTGTGCTACAAGTATAATACTAGACAAGCGCGATTATTATAGATATTTCTATTTGATGTCGATGTGAGTGTAGAATTATTAAAGGCTTGATTGGTCACTGATGTGTACTGTGATGTTATATTGTTGGATGGATGTCGATTAGAGAGATCTAAGACTAGTGATGAATAGTGTGATACATACTCGTGTATTTAAATGGGTTGGAGTAATTACACAAAACTGATGATAATTTTCCAAATAAACTCTATTGATGGCATTTAAAAGCGAAGTGATTACACTGATTTGTACTCTGTTTGACATCCATAACACACAGAATGAACGAATGAGGAGACACACAAATACTCATCATTCTGTCTACTAGTGTTGAATTCTGGACTAGATGTAGAAACTAATTTCACGCCTAAGAAATAAAAAAAACAAATATTATTATAAAGCTACCAAATTCACATAAACACCAAAAACACTGGATTAAGATAATGTTTAAAAACCTCATAACGACGATCTCACCACTCCAATCCAACAACAAACTCTTTCCATCCTTCACTCAATTCAATATACCCGACAATGACGAAGAGGATGTGGTGATACCTAATAAATTCGGTGCTGTTCCAATATATCAAGACAAGGTTAAATATGTTGATTTCACGAAGAATGTCAGGGATAGAAAAGATAAAGGCACCAATGATGACATTAAGGATTCTCAAAGTAATGAAACTATCGATTTAAAGAATTCAAAAGAATATAAATGTACGAAATATGTTGAATTTAGTTCTTATGAATTGAAAAATCCAATTGAAAAATTATTCAATGTTTGTTGTATTGGATTTCAAAATTTAGTTGATCCTTCAATTGAACAGATTTTGAATGTTTTGATCAATGAAAGTGATGAAATTGAGCAAGAATCTGAATTTCAATGGAGTTATGTTGATGATGATGTTGATAATAAAATTATTTTTTTCAAGTTTTTAAATGATGATTTAAATAATAGTAAAAGGTTATCGAAACTGGGATCTTTGAAAATGATTACAATTATGAAGGAAAACTTAGTGCTCTCTCCAAATTTTGGGCTATCTAAGTATCTAAATGATGTATTAGGCGAGGATTTTAAAATTGAAATTAATATTGAAGTGGTACAAGAAAAAATCAATAATTTGATTAAGGTTAGTAATACTTTGAAACCAATTTCAAATAAAGAGGATTCAGACTATGTTATTGATGAAGCTGACTTAGCAGGAATACCAGTAGATGTTCTACCACAATTGAAAAAAGATATAAAAGATTTCAGATTAAAAGTTATTGAAATTGAGAAGAAGAAAAGAGAAAAGGAAAAACAAGATGAAATTAAAAGATCTAAAGCTCAGTTACGTAAATTGTTTGCTAACTCTAACAAGAATTCCAATTCAATGGATGTTGATGAAGATGAAGAAGATGAAGATGATGAGGAAGAATATGATGGATTAACAGATGAGCAATTTGAAGAAATGAGATTGGAAAAGGAAAAAGCTACAATGATGAAGGACTACACAAATAAATTGGCTGGTGTCAAGGCAATTGAACGTAACAATCAAGAATTAATCAAGCTTGAAATAAAATTAAAGAATTATGAAAATGATTTAAATAAGACTATTAAACCGGAATATGAGCAAGGTGTATTCAAACCATCTGGCGTTAACAGAGAACTAGAAGCTGAAAGGGATGCGGCTGATAGAGAAAGAGTCGAAAAGGAAAAAGAAGAAAGAAAATCAATCAAACCAGTTGAAGAAATTGTTCCATTTAAAGTCAGTATTAAACAAACAGAAGAACAGGAAGATGAGGAAATACCAGACGCTGCAAACAATGAAGGTAAACTAAACGTCTCTGAAGAGAGATTAGCAAGTGCTTTAGAAGCTATTAAAGGAAAGATTGAATCTTATTTAGAGGAATTATTAGGTGTTCCAGATGAAGAATTAACAGAGTATATCACAATGACAGTTCAAGATACGAAATCTAAAAGTGCATTGACTGAAGAATTGAAGGAAACTTTTGAAGACGACGCTGAAAGAATTAGCGAGTCCATCTGGAAGAATTTGTTGGAAGTTTTGGGTTAAGATAATATACATGGTATTGATAAATACTTAGTAGTTTGTAAATTTGACCTCAAACTTTGTAAACAATTTACATGCAGAAAGAGATACATAATTGATAGAGATCCAATTGAATATGACGCTTGAAGAATCTGATTTGCTAAGCACTTGGAAGTTGGGACTTGGGAGTCCTAATTTGGAATGAAAATGTCCCAACTAAGTATAATCATTTTGCCAAACGAGTTAATAGTCAAGATTCGCGTAGAATAGAAGAATCTCCACTCCACTGGCCAGGAAATGAAATTGGATAATTTGATTGGGTCCAAATGAGGTAATCGCAATCAAGTGTGTCAAGCATCACCATGACTACTCTTGATGGAGATTACTGTTCACAAACAATCCAAACATCGCCAACAAAACACGCTGTGCCAACTTTCAAATGTTTCGAGTCTGGTAACTGGTTTCAGATCTGTTTTCAAAAAGTAATCTCACATAATTTAAAGAGAGCCTCACATATTTTAGGCATTTACACGCAGAGTTATGCATCCCAATTAGGTAAGTTTCCGAAAGAGGCCATTTTTAAATAATATTTACCAATTTTATTTTCAAAAATCTTAAAAGCGGCCAAAAAGCTTGAAGGAACACTTTAAAATTCTCCTTTAAAACAAAAGTTCAAGTCATTTCATGAAAAAAGTTTCTAGCAAAAAAATCTAAACAAACTTCAATATTAATTCAAAGGAATCAACGCAGCCATTTACTTCAAATAAGATCAAATAGGTTTCATCAAAGCTTTCCAAATTAAAGTCCAAGATCAATCTCACTCGATACCCTCACTTTTTTTTTTGGCTATTTCACATCATCAATTCCTTTGATTTGTTTTCCTTATTATTTCAAAACAATCAAAACTTTCAAAATAATACAGTGCTAAACAAGGGGTCTCCTCTATCAATCAACACTACAGAGTATAATAATCATCTTACTTATCCAATTTCCAACTACAGTTCCTTCATTTATAACTGGGTTAAGTTCAAAGATAATTTTTTTTGATACAAGATTACTACACGCTATTTTTGAAAATAGAGAAATTAATCATTTAACGTGTTTTAAAGAATTTAATCATGAGAGTTTATGCCTTATTACTAGTGGCTCAAGTTGCAATTGCAACTCCACTGAATTTGAGAGATATATTTGGTGGCGATAGTGCTTTGACAACAACAACACCTTCATTATCAATTACTGGAACACTTCCATCGTCAACTACTGAAACTCCTCCATCATCAGCTACTGAAACACTTCCATCATCAACTACTGAAACACTTCCATCATCAACTGCCGAAACACCTCCACCATCAACTACTAAAACTAGTTCATCTCTAACAACAACTGCTCCTGCTGATGGTTCTTGTACTACCACTGCTGATAACTATTACCCTTGTGGTGGTATTAACTTAGGTTATGATGCTTGTTGTTCAAGTGGGTTTTATTGTAAAAGTCAAAATGATTACTATTATCAATGTGTTCCAACTTCTTTAGATTTAGACAGTTATACTTCAACCACTGAAACACTTCCATCATCAACTACCGAAACACCTCCACCATCAACTACTAAAACTAGTTCATCTCAAACAACAACTGCTCCTGCTGATGGTTCTTGTACTACCACTGCTGATAACTATTACCCTTGTGGTGGTATTAACTTAGGTTATGATGCTTGTTGTTCAAGTGGGTTTTATTGTAAAAGTCAAAATGATTACTATTATCAATGTGTTCCAACTTCTTTAGATTTAGACAGTTATACTTCAACCACTGAAACACTTCCATCATCAACTACCGAAACACCTCCACCATCAACTACTAAAACTAGTTCATCTCAAACAACAACTGCTCCTGCTGATGGTTCTTGTACTACCACTGCTGATAACTATTACCCTTGTGGTGGTATTAACTTAGGTTATGATGCTTGTTGTTCAAGTGGGTTTTATTGTAAAAGTCAAAATGATTACTATTATCAATGTGTTCCAACTTCTTTAGATTTAAACAATTATGATACTCAACCAACCGGTCGTGATACTACTACTCCAACAACTTCTGCCAACAGATATGCTCCAACACCAACCAGTGATACTGAGGATGAAGAAGAAACAACAACAACTACTCCTCCATCATTCAGATACACACCAACTACAGCTTTATCAACTAATTACGGGTTTGATACAGCTACTACATCAGCAACAGTTTCAACACCAACCACAACTACAACATCAGCTCCTGTGAATTTGATTCCAGGAACAACTTCACCACCAGTAACTACTTCACTTGAAACTACAACAACTCCAAGTCCAGTTAATGCTGATACCACTACAACTACAGAAGGTCCAACTACAACAACAGATCCAACCACAACAACAACAGATCCAATAACCAGTACTACTCCCGATCAAATAACAACTGGAACAACTACTGCTGCCATTACTCCAACTGAAGAAACTACCACTTTACCAACAACTAATCCTTCTTCAACTCAAGTCCCAATTGGTAATTTTGAATCTTCATATTTATCTCCAGGTTATGAATCTGCTTCACTTGATGTTAGCAGATCTGCTGCTCTTGTCCCATCACCGACTACAGTAGCTAGTTCACCTGTTGCTCCTGCTGCTCCTGCTCCTACCACTACTAGTACTACTGATGGCACTGGTCCTACTACCACTACTCCTGCCATTCCTGGTCCATCAACTTTGAGTGCTGCTACAACTATTCGTGATTCAACTCTTCCTTCAGCTACGTCATTAACACCTACTACCACCACTACAGGCACTGAAGTTACTAGAAGCGGCGCGATTGATGAAGAAACTACTATAATTGCTCCAATAACTACTGACACCACTGATTATCCACCAGATACGAGTGCCATTCCTGTTGCTGATGAAACCACTACAACTTCACCAATAGAGACTACTCCAGCAACAGCTCCATTAACAGATGTAACAACAACTACTGAAGCTACTATCTCCTCTCAATCAGTTATTGGACCAACCACAACTGAAGCTCCTATTCCTACAACTACCACCGATTCATCCAGTTTAGTTTCAGAAGAGCCAGCTCTGACTACCACTACTCCAACTTCAGCTGATTCAATTCCATCAGTTAGTACTGACGAATTTTCAACAGTCGAGCAACACTCTAGTGTCACTACTATTCCTGTTACTCCTATTGAAACTGTTTCCAGCTCAGTTGAAACTAAAACTTCAGCAGCTAGTCCAGTTGAATCATCAACAGTTGATTCTATTGATTCTCAAATTGCTCAAAGTACTGATACTTCAAACACAACAATTGAATCTCAAATTGCAAGCTCATCATTGAACGATAATACTCAAGAACCAATTTCTACATCTGAAGTTATCTCAGCTTCAACAGGTTCAATAGTTCCTCCTCCAATTGAACCATCCACTACTACTTCAACTGATATTCCAAATGAAATTGTCACATCAACACCAAGAACTTCTAATTGGTTACCAACTTCAATTATTGTTCCTGTTACAAGTACAGCAACTGGTACATCAACTCAAGCTATTCAAACCTCATCATTACCACAAGCTATTACTCCAAATACTGTGAAAGAGGTTCCATCGGATTACGTTTTGATTACTATTGGTTTTAGAGATGTTTGGAATTATCCATTTATTGTTAAGAATTCAATTGAGAGTGCACAAATTTTTGAATATTTACCAGAACTATTAGGTTATCCATTTGATTATCCAAGTTCCAACGTCAGTGTATCTCAGTTAGTTCCATTTACTGCATCTGATATCAGTTATATTATTACTGTTGCTCAAGTTTATTTTCCAAAGAAAGATGTTTCTCAATTACAAAAATTAGTTTTGAAATCAACTTCATCATTTTATAATAACCCTGATTCAACTTATCAACAATTAGCTGCTTTAATTGATCCATCAATTCCATTAACTGGATTATCTTTGGCCACTGATAATTCTGGATCAGCTACCTCATCTTCTTCTTTAAATCAAGGTATTTCAGTAAATGCTGGTTCAATGGAATACTCTCAAACTGGTATTACATCAAAAAGTTCTTCAAAGAGTACTGGTAAAGTCATCGGTATTGCCCTTGGTTCAGTCATTGGTGGTACAACATACATTGCATTATTATTATTAGGTGCAAGATATTATATTGTTAGAAAGAGAATCACATTAGAAAGTGGAAATTCATCAACTCGTTCAAGTATTAACTCATCATCATCAAGTGATAATCTTGGTGTTGTTTATGGTGCTGGCGTCACTAATATGATGAGTGTTCATTCAAATTCACGCCAAAGTAGTCAAATGTCACAGTTGGATAATTACATCCCACAGATATCAAAACCTGTTGCTACTCAAAACTCATTAGGTTGGGTTTAAACCATTCTTCCCCTTCCTTTAATTAAAGAAATCATACATTCTTTCAAGACTAAAAATTATACCCTATTATATTCTATAGAACTGATCATTTTTTTTTATTTGATTAGTTTTAAAAACTATTGAACAATCCCTGCTTTGTTTTTCTACTATTTCCTTCTTCTTTTATGTTATTTTTATCATGATAATAACAGTTTTTTGTTAAATTTGTCTTTTATATTTAGTTTTTTTTTGATTTATATAGTAATTAAAAATACAAAATTATTGAAAAATATGAATGAATCGCCACAATGTAACTATTATCAACTCTACGAGTTAAAGTCATAAATTACTCATTATTGTTATTTCATACTTTGATTTCTATAAAAGATTTTCAGTGGCATCTAATACATCTTCTAACGCTACTGAAAATCCCTGATTCTCATTACTGATACTTGAGTCAATAACTGTTTTGTCCTTATCAGGAACAGCTTGGCCATCATCATTGTCATTGGTAGGCGTTTTAGCAGGGGTCTTATCATCATTATTATTATTGTTGTTATTACTTCCACCACCACTTCTATGAGGTTTCAAAATGACAATCATGAAAAGTAATAAAACAACCAAAGATAACAATAGAATCAATTTACACTTCTGAGTTCTCTTCTGATACGCTGTTGCCTTATCTAATTGTTTTGAAGCTTCATGTAATTCAACTTTAGTATTTTCTATATTATAATCAATTCTATCCAATATAGTACCTTGATCAATAACCATATTTTGCATATCTTTGAAAATCCTAGACACTTCCAAGACACCCTGAGCTAATTTTGTGATTT
Source organism: Phaffomyces coquimbonensis (assembly GCA_030566895.1). NCBI lineage: Eukaryota > Fungi > Ascomycota > Saccharomycetes > Phaffomycetales > Phaffomycetaceae > Phaffomyces > Phaffomyces coquimbonensis. Next base: position 27,043 of record JAKUBM010000075.1, read on the forward strand.
CTTGTTCTCTTTGACGGATTAAAGTGTCATTCATACTTGAACTTTGTTGTAAAATAGATGATGATTCTTTAATTGCCTCTCTTGAATAAGATTCTAGCTCTTCTGTTTCTTCAGCCAGAGCAGGATTATAAGATGAGTCAGTTGCAGTTAGTTTCAAATTAGTAGGTGCTTTTTCAAATTGATCTTTCTTCAAAAATTTAATGTAGTTGTTTTGTAACTTTCTGAAATTTGATGATAAGTTTTGGATTTTTAAAGCGTATGATTTTTGCATGTTATCAATTATATTCAAATCATCTTTCTTCATAAAATGTGACTGTTTATTCCCATCAAATCTCTTAACCAAATTATCACATTTGAAAAAATGGTTAGTTATAGTGTAATTCAATTTCTCAATTTCTTCTTCATCAGATGATCTATCATTAAATCCAGGCAATAAATTCTTTTTATACAATCCATTCAATTTATCCATCAATTTAGTGATATCTGAAATCTGTTCATCAATCTCTTCAGCTGTGTCCAAGAATGAAGGTGGTAATGGATTATGGTGATCTAGGGCAACACCATTATCATCATTATTATTATTATTATTACTGTTTTCAAAACCAATTAAGTTCTCCTCTTCATCAATATCAAACCTTGTGTTGAAATTACCAAATGTGTCATTGTGATGCGGGTACGTCCTTCTGTAGGACAAGTATAAATTGGTTCTGTCTCTGAACATTATTATCTAAATGTCTATTATTGTCTTTGATTCAAGTGTTGGATAATTCCTTAAATACGAAAAGTCTCTTATAAATTTGAAAAACCCAAATATGGTGTTCGGATGTGTCAGATAAAATAGACTACAAAATGATGGCCATTTAGTTCAGTCAATAGAGAGTTATACATAAAGGTAGAAAGATCTGTTTTATATTTGAAGTTCGTTATAGAAATCATTTTCGTTATTTTTCTCTAGCATTTTTATACTCTCAATTATTTTTTCTTATGCATGATATTTCCCATTAAATTCACAAAGGAATTAGATTTATGAGATGATGAAAGCATTCTAGAAGCTGTTGAATCTGGATGTGGTTCTCTTGTGACTGGAGGTGATGAAGACAATGGAGTCATCCCTGAAAATGATAAACTACCACTTGATAAGTATTTAGCCTTTGATGGAGATTTTGAATAAACAGCCTGTGCATTGTTATTACTTGTTGATAATCTTGTTGATGAAGTACTTCTTGAATGTGATGGGGAGGAGTTATTAGATGTTCTATTATTAGTGATTGTATTGTGTTCATATTCCGCACCTCTTAAACTTGATAAATATGAAGTACTTTGAACTCTTGAATTATTTAATGAAGAGGTTTTCAAATGGATAGATTTAGGTAATGTTAGTTCATCAATTGGTTCATAAGCTGGTGAGAAATCATCAAATTTAGGAGATCTCATAGCAATTTGATAAGATGGAACTTCGGATAAATTAGTTGATGTCCAATCTCTTGAAATTGGAATTGGAGTACTAGCTAAATTAGTCTCTGAATTTGCTCTTGAGATATGATTGAATCCAGGTGTATATCCAGGAGAAATAATACCATTATGTAGGTGACTTTGTTGACCATTATAACTTTTAACAAAATAACCATCTGAATCTAAAGTTAAATTATTTATTGGAGTTGAAACAGGAAGTGGAACAGCACGGTTACTTTGAGGATGGAAGCTCCTTCCACGATCTTCATCACGATCGTCCTCATCATCATAATCTTCATCATCATCATCATGACCACCCAATGTGAATCTAGGTTGTGATAAATTAGATCTACCAACTAAATTATTTGGTGGCGAGGCGGCTGAAGAAGTCATTGAATCTAAAGAAACTTGACTTTGATCATCCAATCTTTGTAAATGTAATCTTTTCAAAGTTTCATTTAATTTATTAACATTCAAAGCTTCAGAGTTATTTAAACCATTTGGTGTTTGTAATTGATCAGGAGTTTGAGCCTTTGAACCTTCTGGAGTATCTTCAATTTTAACTTCATTCCATAATCTATCATATATATGGTTTTCATAATTTGGGGGAGCTTGTCTTTCAATTTCTGAATTCTTATTAGTTTGATTTGCACTAATTGCCATTGCTGGAGTTAAATCGGGATCTGGGGCAAAAATAACACCATCATCATCACCGTAATCATTTTCTGAATCTGATGGAATGGCTGAGAACCCATCATCTATAACTGAATCTTTTCTATCAAAATTCTTGACACCAAGTGCGACAAATGGTGAAATAAATAAACTTAATGGTAATGTAGCTCTTAATTCGGAAGTATGACCATCTGGATTAACTAAACCAATACTAAATTTCAATTTATGACGAACTTTAATATGGGTTGAAATATCAACATCTTGAGTAGATCTTGATAAACTTGGTGGGATTTGAAGATATGTATTAACTTCCCATCTATCATCTGATAAATCTCTTTCAGATTCAGTTGCAGTTGTTTCAACGATGATTCTATCACCATTATGTGGTGGCCCTGTGTTACTTGAACATGAAAAGAATTCAACTAAACTGATGTTAATAGAACCTAATTTCAAATCTTTTAATAATGGAACAAATGTTAAATTGATTGGAATTGAAGAACCAATCGCAATGGCTCTTTTAGGTATACTTATACTATATTCGACCTTTTTAGGCCATGTGTTATCAACTGCAACTGTTTCTGATAGTTCAACAGCATCAGGGGTTAAAGTTCTGACTATTCTTAAATGCTTCTTAGTGATTAAATCATTTGAAAATCTACCTCTTTCTATAGTTGCTTGTAATTTATAAACAACTGATGCACCAGGTAAGCCTTCAACACTTTCTAATGTAGATCCAGGCAAGATTGCACTGAACGGAAATTCATAATTACCTTGAAGTAATAAATGAGATTGTTGATTTAATGAAGCTGAAGAACCAAAAGATACTAAATTTGAAGCAGATTTTGACTTTGATTTTAATGAACTCGAAGAGCTATTAGCACTGGATTTGTTAACACCATTAGCAAATGATAATTCTTTAGAATTGTTATAATTATCATATAGATTAGAGAAATAATTCTGAATTTCAAAATTATCCCAATTATGTTCAAATATTCTTTTTTCAAACCTGAATGGTCTTTTAATAACACCACCCTTGTGAGTCTCATATGTGTTTGTCCATTTAAATCTCAAAGTGGCATACAGTTTAAGATTTAATTTCTTGATTGTCATTGGTTCAAGTACAGATAATACAATTGTCCCACTCAATAAGACGGAATTAGCATCACTTGGAGCACCTTTCAACACCAACACATCATAATCAGTTCCATGGATTCTGATATCAAATAAAGCAGTCTGCTTGCGAGTGGAACTGTCTTTGCCTCTGCCTAATAACACCATTGTTTAGTATTGATATTAATAGTAAAAAAATAGTAGTGAAAGATCTAGGTTGTTTCAGGGGTAAATTGGAGACGGTGGAAGGATCAAATGAGTTGAGGCGAGGGCGGAGGAGAGTTGAGACTGAGAGTGAGGAGCAATGAGCTTCTTTAATTGATTATCAATAAATCAAATGTTTCAGAGTAATGACGTTATTAATTTTCAACAGAATTTTTCTACTAAAATTTATTACGTAATAGCCTAAACACATAAATATATTGAATTATTCAGAGATCAAAGAGTACTGATTCAACAGAATACAATCACCACCACGCTCTGGATCTAGCCCGTATTTATAAAAGTATCCCTCAGAGCTCACAACCAAAATATGGATCAAATTCACTGAATCTTCGTCCTCATTCAACTCAGAATTCCTCAACGTTAAATTATCTTCTGTATCATCATTATTACTACTATTACCATTCTTAGAGAACGCTAATGGTAGCCCATTCTTCGATAGCCTCACCTCTTGGCCAATAGCAACAACATTCTTGACACCTTGTTGTGCAGGAATCTTCAAGGATGCAAAATGTCTATTTGGTTCTAACATTGAAGTTAATTTAGGTGGTAAAAATGTTCCAATTCTTTCTGCTGCTCTTCTACCTATACTTTGAGAAGATTTCCTTATCATTCTACCGACTGATTTTCTTGAAAGATCAATTAATGGTGCATTCCTGTTATCATCATTTATATCTGAACTTATTATTGAATCATATGAAGATACTGAAATTCTTCTATTTGAAACCTCACTCTCTGAACTTCCTGATCTACCAGATTTGATTAACTCTGTGGCAACATCATTTTCTTCTTCATTGTTTTTCACATTATTGCTACCTAATTTAAAAATATGAACTGTTTCAGTGGCTGAACTTGCTGTTAAAAATTTATTATCTTTAGCAAATGCCAATGCATAGATCTTAGTAGCATACGTCCCTCTTCTAAATTGGTATAGTTTCAGTCCTGTCTCCACGGAGAAGACTCTTACTATAGTACCCTTATCACTGGCAGTTGCTAATAAAGTACCATCATAACTTATTTCAATTGCAGCTAATTGAGTCTTATGAGCTTCAATAACTATAACCGGCTGTAAAGTAGTTGCATTAAATATGATGACGTCTCCGTTGTGTTGTTTATTGGTGGCATTATTATTGTTGTTGGTATTCGTGCTATTATTGTTGGTATTATTTGAACTATTTGAAGTTTGTTGCTGTGGGGTTGAATTTGAATTTATAGATTTGTTATTATTGAGACTATTTTCATCATCGTTGAAAAGGAATTGATTTTTCAACTTTGGAGGTGATGGATAAACGAAATAATTGTTTTCAATGTTTGGTGATAATGCACAAATCCCATTTGGATTCGAACTTGTTTCAATAGTATGTAATAGTCTCATATTTGTTATATCATAAATATAGATCTGTTCTTCCAACAGCACAAACAGTCTAGCCTTATTCAACTTCACAGATAAGATCGTCGTAGGGAAGTTCAATTCACAAATGGTGGAATTTCTTTTCGTATTTATAATCTTTAATCTTCTTGGTGACATTGACGGTTGATCTCCTAATCCGGTGATGGCTATTAAACTGGTTGAGAAGAGCATCTCCACTATACCAATTCCAGTGGATATGACACCGTTATTTGTGTTGGTAGATCCAGATAGATCATTTCTTTGGAAACATTTCCCAAAAGGTTCACAATTGAAGATTCTATAGCCTTTATTGGTCCCTATAGAAAAACAACTGCCATCCTGATTAAAATTGATGAAATTCAGAGATTCCAACGGTGGATTTTTTTCAGTCATGATTCAGTAAATGAGAGGAAGCGAATGATGAAGCAAACGGCTCTTTGAACGATGAGGATCAATGAATAAGATCTAAACAAATCCAAATAGATTCAATCTTATAAAATCCGCAAAACGGGAAAAAATTACAAATAGAATTAAATAGAAAATTTATTACATAATCAGTCACGTTTTCCGTTTTCCAAAGATTAAGATGTACGAACTTTTAAAGGATAAATAAGCGTGTTAATTCAATGTTTAAAGCGTCCCAGAAGAACACCAGCCATTCACGGGCAAGTAACTCAAGTATTTACACCAACTGCAATTTCCTCCACCATTTTCAACGAAGTTTACACTTAATCCGACAAACCAACCAATAAGTAACAAAAGTGACACAATTCTCAAAATTGACCAATAAATGAATGGCTTTGGATTCATGTTTGATTTATAGAAATTCCATGAGAATTTCACTTCTTCGTCTGTTATTCTCTTCAAATGTGTGAAATTTGGATTGTTCAATAAGATAATCGAAAGTAATAAGCCACATAAAAATCCTCCAATATGTGCAAAATTATCCAACCCAGGCAATAATCCCAACAATAAACTAATTAAGATCTCTGCAAACAAGATGAATATAACTAAATTATACCTCCTTATTTGCTCTTTGTCCTTATGGATCAAATACAGCACTAAATTGACTGCAATTATACCAAATAATGCACCTGATGCACCTGAACTTGCAAGTCCATTTCCTGCGAAATTAACACCAAATAAGTTTCCTGAAAGACCAGAAAGGATATATACCACAAGATATCTTAATGAACCAATTAATATCTCAACTGATCTACCGATAGTTAATTGTAACACCAAATTGAATAAAATGTGTAAAAATCCAGCATGTAAGAAAGTGGCACTTAATAATCTCCATAATTGAGTGGGTTGTACTTGTGATGAGTTACATAACTCAGCTAGCGAGCAGACTTGTGTTTCGGTTGTGGTGGAGTTGGGGCATGGCCACTGTAACGAAAAATTATCAGTGATTCCTGGTATCTCATGCATACATGGTTGAACTCTTGAACCAACATAAATCTGAACATAAGTTGATGGACCGATCATTGGATTGAATGAAGGTTTAATTGCAATTATTGAGCCTGTTAATTTGTGCATTTTGAATAATTCATAGATGAATAAACCAATTTGAATTATGGTGAATGCGTAAGTGACCCATGGAATAGATTTGACTATTTGTGATGAAGACCTCATTGGAATCTCATTTTCTTTTAGTTCAAAGAAATCTTGAAATGGCTCTTCAATAAATTCTTTATCTTTGATATTTGTATGATTTTGATTATGACTATGATACACCAAAGGTTCTTCACTTGATTTATATGGATCTTTGTAAATTTTGTTTTTGTGGTTGTAAGATTTAGAGTACTTCCTGTAAGTCGCTGAGGTTCCTGCAAGAGCTGAAATATGATTGAAAGACATTGTTTATGAATAGATTATAGAGAAAGATCAGAGAAGAAGAAGAGAGTGAAATGATCAAAATTACTTGTTTCATGTTGGTTTCATGTTTTATTGTTTATTGTTTTATTTTATTGTCTATTGTCCATCGTCTTACATAATCCAGAATCCAAATTCTGCATTCCGCATTAATTTTCATTTGTTTACATTTTAAAAAAAACGATTGAATTTCTGAGATTCAAATGATTGGGCAATGAGCTTCGAAGAGTTCCCTCTAAATGAGGATTTTCAGGGCTATTTGGCAACCTCGAAGACGGATGAACAAGAGGGAAGCAGTACGAAGAGAAGGAGAACTAAGCCGTGTGTGTTTTGTAAGAAAAGGAAAACCAAATGTGTTCGTGAAGATGAAAATATTAAATGTATGGAGTGCATCAAAAGAAACCTAGATTGTTATGAGGAGGTTAAATCAAATAAAGCCGGGTCTGTGATTTGTGATAATTGCTCTTATAGAAACAAAACCTGTACACTAACTCCTCATGGCTGTTATCAATGTATGATTGATCAATTGAGTTGTTTGAATACTAATGTTACTCCAATGATCGATAAAGCATTTGAGAGAAAATTATTGAATATTGATCCACAAGAGATCATCAATCATAAATTAGACTATTATACCAAAGAAGTTGAATCATGTGTTGGTGAATCTAATTTATTGTTGATTGATTTATTTTTCAAACATTTTAATTTATCAATTTATTTGATACATAAAGTTAAAAAGAAGGTTTTCCCTGAAAATTTACCACATCCTTTATTATTAACAATGATTTATCTACATGGATATAAATATTTGACTCTAAATGGCACTGATCCTCCGTTTATAAATAAATTCAAATTAGAAAATCTAGCAATTGTGTTATTGAAAGAATTTGATGATGATAGTACAATTGATGTTGCTCATGCTTTAGTATTAATGATTTATTATAAATTTGACAACAATCCACTAAATAATAAAAGAAGCTACATTTTATTAAGAAAAGTGTTATATATAGTGGAAGATGATGGATTTTTATCGAGTATACGATATGAAGAAGAAAGATATTTACTGAATCAAATAGTCAATCTAGATAATTATCTATCACTTTTGGAGCTCAAACCATCAAGGGTCTTTAATTGGAATGTCGAAGAGTTTTATTTTGAATACCTTGAAGATTATGAAACTGCAATAATTTATACAAATATTTTCCAATTGTCTAAATTTAGTATTGATTTAAGGGATAAAATATACAATGTTGAGTCAATTGCCAAAGATCCGTTAGAACTTGTTCTTAGAAGAAGTAATTCATTCATAGAGATGACTAAAGAGTGGTATACTGAATTGACTCAAACCATTGAAGTTCCAATAACGGTCACATTACATTATTATTTATTACTGTTTTTAACATATAAAAATCTTACAGATAAAGTGTTGAAAAATAAGAAAGATGTGAATAGTATCAACTCAATCACTAAAATCATGATTGCTAATGCTACAAGCTTTAATGATATTCTATTAGATCCTGAGTTGAAATCAATTTTAGAATATCAAATCATTCCTAACTATTTAGTCAGCTGTTTCTCCATTTATAAAGAATTGTTGGATAATCTGCAGAACTTGCAAGTGAACGTGACAGGATTTATTCAATCGTACAAACTGAAATCAAGACAATTGAGCGAAATCAGGGAACTCTCCAGTATTTATAATGAATAGAATCATCTTATATTTAGCACTGTGTAGTTGAATTCAGGGTAACCTTCTTTTGGATTTATATGTGTGGCAAAAACAAAAACAAATAAATAAATCAATTACTGAACAAACAAATCAATTGAAATCACCAAAATGTCCGTCAACGTCCAAATCAAGAACAGCGGTAAGACCCATCCATTGACCCTAAATCTCAGTGACACCGTCTTACAACTCAAACAACAAATCAAAGACGCTACAAACATCCCAATTGAAAGACAAAAGATCTTATTGAAATCAGGCCAATTAAACGTAAATGATGTTTTAATTCAAGAATTGAACTTGAAATCCAATCAAATGATCATGGTTTTAGGATCTCCTGAATTGAACTTACCTGTGAAATCTGAAGTGACTCAAGAATTATCCAAAGAAGAGGATACCAATAAAGAATTAATTCCCGTTGGGTTGAAAAATTTAGGTAACACATGTTATTTAAATTCAAGTATTCAAATTTTATTCAATTCTAAACTCTTACAAGATTCTTTAATTGACAATGAAAAAGTTGGGGAATTAGGCTCAAACGAACATTTAATCTTACAATTGAAAAGAATCTTTAATGAATTGAATCAAGCTCAATCCAATAGTAAAGAATACGTGATACCTAATAATTTAGTCACTTCATTAAGAGTATTATTTCCGCAATTCAATGAACGTGATAATTACGGTCAATATAAGCAACAAGATGCGGAGGAAGTCTATACTCAATTGTTACTATCATTAAGTAATGTTTTAGGCGATAAATTTATTGAAAATTTCCAAATTAGTTATAAATTGAACATTAAAAATCTAGAAGATTTAACTGATTTCGAAGAAAAGTATGAAAATGATCTAAAACTACAATGTCATATTGATATAAAGACAAACTTCTTAAAAAATGGTTTAGAAAATTCATTAATTGATCACTTAACAAAATTTAGTTCAAATTTGAATAAAGACTGTGAATATGAAATAACCAAAAAGATCACAAAATTACCAAACATTTTAACAGTTCAATTTGTTAGATTTTTTTGGAAAAGATCAAATAATCAAAAATCTAAAATTTTAAGAAAAGTTCAATTTCCATTTCAATTAGATTTAACTGATTTATTGGATGATGATTATAAACCAGAAAAAATTAGAACAAGAGATCAATTAAGATCTTTAGAAAAGGAAAAGATCACAGAATTAAATGAATTCAATAAAACCAATAAATCAACTAATGCTCAACAATCATTCTTACAAGATAAGTATAACGAATATTTAGCTAAGTATAGATCAATTTTTCCAGAAACTGGATTGTCCAATGGTGAAAATCCATCATCATTATATGAACTACATGGTGTTTTAACCCATCAAGGGTCATCAGCTGATTCTGGTCATTATCAAGCTTTTATTAAAGATAAATTTGATGATAATAAATGGTGGAGATTTAATGACGATAAAGTTTCAATTGTTGATAAAACTAAAATCGAACAACTTGCAGGAGGTGGTGAAAGTGATAGTGCATTGATCTTAATGTATAAAGGTTTTGGTTTAGAATAAATTGATAATACTACATTTCATCTTTATATAAGAATTGTAATTATAACTCCTGGTTATGCTTTCATATGTTTTTATTACTTTTTAAATATCTATTTCTTATAATTCATTAACTAATTTTTCAAAGTTTTTAACTTCATCCCAACAGTTCAAAGGCTTAGATTTGTTCTTAATCAGACAATTAACGATTTGTTTCTTAGATTCAATGACATGATCATTTAATTTCAAGAATTTTTTATTCTTTGATTCTAAAATAGATGATAATTGATTAATCTTATCATTAATACCAACGTTAGAAACACCCTTATCTTCCTCGGTATCTTTAGCCAGCAAACTTTCCTTCAATGTGGAATTAAACAGTTTATCACTCTTTGACGTAAGTTGATCTAATTTTAATCCAACTTGTTTTTGTAATTCAATTTCAGTATATTGAGAACGAATATAATCTGTCTCAACGCTAGATTCTAAATTAGAGACAAGGGATGGACTGTATTCAATTTTGGATGATGGAGTGAAGACTTTGGTCTCGGTTGGTTTGGAGGCAGTGGCACCCATTTTGAGTTGATGTTGAGACGTGTTTGATGGAGTTGATTCGTTCCTTGACGAATTTTTTTTGAATGAAAAAAAAAGGGAAGTCTATTACGTAAGTCTAGACTGAGTGCTTAGTCATGGCAGTTAATGTATTATTAACTAATTATCAACTATCAAGCAGAACAAGATATGAGAGGATAAGCGCCAGACTTAGAGGTATTCTAATCTCTCTGTATGAGTGATACATTATACTAATAGACTTTAATTAACTGAATATGATAACCAATTAATGAGTTTTGCGTGAGTTTTTATTCTTTGATCATAAAGACGTAGGATCTTTCTATGTATTCAGTCTCACCATTAATAATATCGCACCAGTCCTTGATAAAAAAGATGTACCGATATTTGCCAGATACAAATAAATGTATAGAGTCACGAAATACTCACCATAAATCAACTCAATATAAAACTCAAAAACAGACCAATTGCTAAAAATGAAGAAAATAATAATGCTTCCCCATTATTAGTTACAATTTCAAAAGATGTCAATACTCTCAAGTCTATTGAAGGCATTTAACACGCCATTCAGCTGATACTGTGTGCTTTAAGCTATGATAAGAGTCCTACAAAATGTTTAACGTGCCAATATTGTTATAATTGACTATTACTATTGTTACTGTTCATCAGACTACACTCATCTAAAATTAACTATAATACATTTTGGAATCAATCCAATCTTATTTTTTATCTATAAACAAACTCATACTTAGATTAAGTTAATGGCGATGGCTAAAGCACCTAAGACACCAGCGACTGGATTAGCTAATAAAGCCATGGCGGCACCAGCAGAAGTGGAAGAGGCGGCAGCAGTACCAGTGGTAGTTCTTGAAGCTGAAGCTTGAGCAGAGGCCTGAGCAGCAGATTGAGAAGCATCTCTTGAAGCTGAGGTGGTTTGGATAGAGCTTTCAGCGTAGTAATTGTCATCAGTGGCATTGAAACAATAGGAAGCGTATTCAGTTAAATCGAAAACAGATTCTTCCACAAAAGTGATATCAGCACAAGCGTAAAAAGTCTGGTTAGCAGAACCTTCAATTGGGGCACCGTCTTTATCGGTTTCATCTTCATCATCATTTTGGTAAATGATTTGAATGGTAGCAACATCACCAGCGTTGATATTTGATGGAACATCTGGCATGTAGAAACAAGTATGACCGATATGTAATTCATCAGTGACATTACCAGAGTAAAAATCTTGAAATTGATCTTGAGAAGTTGGGTTTGAGTTATAAGATATTGATAATTTGACATCAGTTGAAATGTATTTAGCAACAAAGGCGATAAATCCATCGTCTAATGGAAATTGAGTTCTGTTATGAACACCAGCAGTAGAACCACATGGAGCAGTGTTGTCATTATCAGCAGTCCATTGTCTAGGAGTTGGATATAACAAACTGACTGGGCCCATGGCATTTGCGAAAGAAGAACCATGTTTTAAGCCTTGTGCGGAGACTAATGGAGCTGAAGCTGAAACTAAGGCTAATAAAGCAGCTAATTGCATTGTTTTTAAATTAATAGTGGTGAAATATATTTGAAGATGAGTATTCAGAATTATTTGAGAAAAAGAGAAAGCAGAGATTATTTATATTTGAAGAGATCAAAGTTCAAAAGTATTTAGAAAGCCCGATAACTGCAATGTTCAAATGTCTTAACTTTTAAGTCTTGACTCTTGGCCCATATGTATTAAATTTAAATTTTAGTTTCGTTTTTATCGGTGCTTGTTAAAAACACCCCTAAATTTAAAAAAATATTACTTGATTCGTATGATATCGAAATCAACGTTTAATTACTTTTCCAAATTGGAATTTACGCATTTAATATTTTGAGCGTGGACGTCGACAAGTTACAACGTTGTTCTGAATTTCACAATATGAATCAATAAAAAGCTCATGTGGAAATCGGATCTTTAATCTTCTTCGGACTTCCTCTCGTATTTCGTATTGATTAAATCGATAAAAATGTCAAGCAAATTTGAAAAAGTTTGGAACATTAATTTCCACAAATCAAAACAATTCAAACTTCAGACCATTTATATATGCTAGCAGCTATTGTACCGGTTTTATGATTTTGGTTACCTTAACTGCGATACGATACGATTCACGTTTCGCCAATGACCATGACCATATATTGAGTTTTGTATCGTATCTGGAGGTATACAACAAATATATTGAATCAGTAGGTTTAACGGGAAAACCACCATTTATAATTCTTATAGAGATTAAGAAAAACCTAACTTCAAAATACCCAATAAGATCACATCGATAACCAACTTTAATACTGTACCGAGAATACTATAAATACTTCCGCTAGATCGGGTTCTTCTATATGAAGTTGAATACACATAATACATATGTAGATCATATAAGAATATTTCTTTTTATGTCACTCCATATTCTGAATAATCATTAAAACTCTTAAAGTAATTGGTTGTATTTTCAGCAAGAGTTTAAGCTTTTAATTACCGAAATTTTAGGTGTCCATTCTCGATTGGTGCAATGTCATTAATTAACAGAATCCCAAGCTGATTGACAATTGAGGATAGTTATTATTTATGTTTGATCCCTTCATTGATATAGCCCGAACTCGAAGACAATGAGCATCAAATCTAATTTAATTTAACTGACTTAGTTCTGAGTTTAAACCTGTCGACGGCGATACAATTAAAAAAAGACTATCCGATTTACTAATCCAGAAAAATAAATTGGACGAGTCCGGAGTCGAACCGGAGACCTCTCCCATGCTAAGGGAGCGCGCTACCAACTACGCCACACGCCCGTATTCGAGTAATTCCTAGAGTTTTAAATTATATCTTATGAAGGATTGCAAAAATACTTTTTTCTAGGCGGACGAACAGGCCAGATTGGCAAGACTGAACCGATGCTCAAAGTGTGCAACACACCCAGGGGAAAGCTAAGTTGAAGCAAGATAAGAATAAGAAACGTAAAGAATGAATGGAGTCCTAGAAGAGAGGTTTTAGGTTGTATAGAATTAAATATAAATTATTTCAGATAAAAGAAAAACTAATATTAAGGAAACATCAGTAAATTAGACGGTGTATCAGATAGAAGCCAGAAAGAGATGGAGTTTAAGTTTGTATAGACAAATATAATGAACAATATAATTATCTAAGATAAAAAAAAAAAAGGCGTTTACGCCAGAAGAGAAGGTATGGGGGAACGAAAATAACACAATTTGGTTGGAAAGCAATATGTAATCTAGTTGATCCTTTTGTTCGTCACAAACAATCACGTTTTACACAGTATTAAATCACCAAAGAAAGTTCCCAGCCAAATTTAGATGATTATAACTACTATGAATTTAAAAATCAACAGATTAATAAGAAAAGAATGATATTGAACAACGTTCATTTTCATTCTTATCAAAGCTAACTCAGAAATTATCTTAGTACTACCCATTGGTGTGTTGGCTAGGGCTATAATACTATCAGTAATAAAAATGTCGGTGTATGGTAAGCAGTTACAAAGCGCAAGACATGAGAAATACATAATTTGTGGCCGCATGAGAGAAGCTTGAGGCAATTTAGCTAGTTAAATATGCTAAGGATGGTATAAGATACATACTAGACTTGGTTGAGTTCGAAATTTGTCAATATTGAGCGATCTAGAATCTGGGTCCATAAAATCAAGTAGTTGAATTATTTCATCAAAACTTTATTATTCTTGGATTCATTTTGCTTTGGTATATAGCCATATACAACTAGAACATAAAAAGGGATTTAAACGACACAGCTATCAATAAGTAGGTGCACAACTGGAACGTTATCTTTCCAATATAATAGAGTTCCAGAAAATTGGATGGGCCACTTCAAAGGCGATGAGATAAAATTTTTTTTATCAAAAAACAGTTGATAAAACACTTACTAGAAAAAAAACGACAAGATGGCTAAGAGAGTTAGTGAATCAAAGAAGACAAAACCTTCTAAGAAAGCGAAGATCTCTAATGAGGACAAAATTTCAACAAAATATATAACTACTACAATCAATGAATTTATCAATAAATCAAATGATTCAAACAGAATTGATACTGAAGAATTAACCTCAATTATTAAGATTTATGATTTATTCTTACCATACATATCATCAGAAGATAAATTCAATAAATATGAAAGCAACATGAGGTTATTAAATTTACAACTATTCAAAGTTTTTGAAAAGTTATTTGAATTGAATAGTTTAAAGAATGAAGATATTAGAACAGTTTATGAAATGTTTAAATTGAACCTTTTGTTTTTCATTGAATCAATCCCTTATGAATGTTCATTAATCGTTGATAATTTAGAAATTTATATGAAATTACTGAAATTCGAAACTAATACGTTTGCTCAATTTGATAAACAATTAAATGAAAACCTACCATATTTCCCAAAGAAATCCTATAATGATTTAGTTTTATCAATTTTCAAGTCAAGTAATGGTAAAATATCAAACGATGGTACTAATACAAACGTTATAATCCAAGAATTCCTATCAAGTTATTATCTGAAATTCAAAGATTTACAATTCTTCCTATTTCATGATATCAAAATTGAACAATTAAAAGAATTAAATTTAGATATGGAATTACTTTTCTCAAAATTCTTAACCATTTCAAAAGAGGCAACTATCGTATTAGATGATTCATCAAAAACATATTTTAAAAACCCATTACCTATAATTTCAAACAAGATTGAATTTAAAGGTGATTTTGAAAAACTTTGGTTATATTTCTTAGGTCATGAATTATCAACAAATCAATATAAAACAGTTCTACTCATATTACATAAAAGAATCATTCCATTCTTCAATAAACCAACAAGATTAATGGATTTCTTAACTGATTCTTATGATTTTGGTGGTATAAGCTCAATTTTAGCATTAAATGGTTTATTCGAATTAATGAAAAGATATAATTTAGATTATCCAAACTTTTATCTGAAATTATATTCTTTATTCGATGAATCGTTACTACATATTAAATTCAGATCAAGATTTTTCAGATTAGCTGATCTTTTCTTATCATCAACTCATTTACCTGCTGCTATAGTTGCTTCATTCATTAAAAAAATGTCAAGATTATCATTAAATGCATCACCATCTGCTATTGTCTTAATTATCCCATTTGTATATAACTTATTGAAAAGACATCCAACATGTATGGTACTTTTACAAAATGAAGCCTCTAATGAATATAATGATCCATTTGATAATTTAGAAAAAGATCCATCAAAGACAAGAGCTTTAGAAAGCTCAATATGGGAATTGGAAACATTACAATCTCATTATCATCCAAACGTTGCAACATTAGCCAAAATTTTTAGTCAACCATTCAAGAAACAAAGTTATAACATGGAAGATTTCCTTGATTGGAGTTATAATTCATTATTAGAAAGTGAAGCAACTAGAAGATTGAAAGATGAAGTTGCTCTTGAATACGAAAACTTTGAAAACTTATTAGGAGATTACATCAAGAACTGGAACTGGTAATAATCTAAAGATCATTAACTTAGTACTGGTTTGTAGAGTTGTTCTGTACTATTAAGTATTAAGTATTAACTATTAACTAAGTCGATTACATAATATTTCTTTATCTAACCTGACATAAAAAATAGAAAAACGATATACGATATGTTACTTTTTACAAATCTACAAACAACAAAACTCGTTGCATAAAAGAGACAACCACGCTTCCAGAGACTAAACGCAATTATTCAACTATTAAATCTTTACTTATATCAAACAAATTCAACGTCTCACAGACTTCTCAACAATGAAATTTGATGAGTATCATCATTTGTTGCCAAATCAAGAACCTCACAGCAAAGCCATTCGATCACATAGATCAACAAGATGGATCTCACTATTATCATTGATATTGATAATATCGGGTCTATGTGTCTGGGAATATCGTCGTGAGCTGCCCATTGTCTCATTTAAAGAAGTTCCAGGAAAGAGGCAAATGACATTCCGTTTAAAACATATTTATCATAAAAATACAAATGATTTCAACGTTGATTTACATGGAAGATTAGATATTTCAGATGAATTCATTTCCAAGAACTCACTAGACTCTGAGATCACTGCGAATCATCATGAAAGCTCATGGACTAAAAGGTATAAGAATCAATCCCCATGGACAGTTAAATTACCTCTTAGATCAACAGACATTGAATTGAAAAGATTATCAGACAGAGATCCTGATCATATTGAATCTTATTTGGAATTTGCAAGAACTAATCCAATTTTATCAAGGGAAGTTTCATTAGATTGGGATGATGTTTTAGTCAATGCTCCAAATGTTACTGATAAGGATACTATATTATCCTTAGCTTTGATGTCTTCAAATGCGTATGTTGAAATTCCAGACACTGGAGATTGGAGAGACGTCAAGTTCAATAGTTCTTTAAGTCATGGGTGGAATGGTACTGGTGTCAGAGGTCATATTTTTGTTACTGATGATAATTCGACTGTTGTCATTTCTTATAAAGGTACAAGTGCAGCTTATCTATCAGGTTCAGGTGACGACGATACCGTTGTTGAAGATAAAGACAACGATAATTTATTATTTTCCTGTTGTTGTGGTAGAGTCAGTTATATGTGGACCCCAGTTTGTGATTGTTATGTTTCTTCTTACACTTGTGATCAAACGTGTCTTGAAAATGAACTTTATAGAAAGGATAAATATTATCAAGCTGCATTAAGTGTTTACAGAAATGTGACTTCAATGTACCCAAATGCAAATATATGGCTGACTGGTCATTCTTTAGGTGGTTCTTTGTCAACTTTAGTTGGTAGAACCTATGGTATACCAGCAGTTTCATTTGAAGCTCCAGGTGAACTACTAGCTTCAAGAAGATTACACTTACCAATGCCTCCAGGTTTACCTGAATATATGGAAGGTATTTGGCATTTTGGCCATACAGCAGATCCAATCTTTATGGGAGTCTGTAATGGTGCAAGTTCATCTTGTTCAGTGGCTGGTTATGCAATGGAGACTCAATGTCATTCAGGTAAACAATGTGTCTATGATGTTGTTAATGATAGAGGCTGGCATGTTAATATGCTGAATCATAGAATTCATACAGTTATTGACGATGTCATTGAGGCCTACAATGACACTGCTAAATGTGTAGATGCACCACCTTGTCGTGATTGTTACAATTGGAACTTTGTTACTAATGGTAAAGAAAATGATCTTCCAAAGGAAACATCAACTACTTCAAGTTTGCAACCAGAACCTACAAAGGAAAGAACCTGCCTGGAATGGACTTGGTATGGTCGTTGCTCTAAATATTCAGATGATGTTGATTTCAGTCAAAGAGAGTACGAGAGTTATGAATGATCATGTTGCAATGCCATTATCATAGGTAGATTTATGTTTTAATTCTATATTGCGTGAGCTGGTTAAGATTGATGTTGAGCTAGGCTTCAAATTACATATGTAGTTATTTAATATTATTATTTATGGAAGATGGAAGAGATGGTTATGTTGTTAATGTATTACATACAATAGCGTAGCCCTAAGCTAAAATCGTTTAACTATACATACCACTACATATTCTGATTTACTGTTTGTTGCACATGTACTGTAAACCGTAGCATAGTGAGCTAGGGAGCAAAATCAAGTAGGTCTTCAGATCTTAAACTGGGGTTACAACTAACCTGTCATTACAATTTGATCCCAAACTCCAAAAAATCAAAACTTACCCTAAAAAACAACCGCAAGCTTTTCTTGAACTCAAAATAAATTATACCCTATCCCCTATCAAAACTTTTCTTATTTTTTTTTTTCTCTGTAATTTTTTTATTATAATTCTATACAACTTGAAAAACCTTTCTTGGTGGTTTTTTTTTTCTCTGTAATTTTTTTTATTATAATTCTATACAACTTGAAAAACCTTTCTTGGTGGCTTCTACTTAATCTAATTTAAACACTTCATGTTTCTTAATCTTTCTTTCAACTCAA